>OY796864.1:15643477-15702262 GCA_963680765.1 Agrochola lychnidis
CTCAGTAGACAACCCTGCTCTGAACCCAAACTGGGGCATCATGCAGGTCGACTATTTTCGCGAGGTTCGCATTAAGCATGCTGTCAAGTATCTTGGCTGCAGTGGTGGCCAGTGAAATGGGCCGGTAGTTAGCTCTGTCAGATGAGTCCCCCGTCCTATTTTTTAAAATAGGTACCACAATAGTACGCATGAGCGGCTCTGGTAGGTATGAATGGGACATACAAAAATTAAAAAACATTGACAATACACGCGGTAAATGAACACCAGCAAATTAAAATGTTCTATGCTGAGGCCGTCATGACCGGGCGATTTTCCACGTTGCATGTGGTTTATTATGTTTCTTATGCCCTTAAGCAGAAAATAACGTCTTACGCTCAGTCACGACGGCACTTGCATCATGAACATAACATGCTGACGACGGACCCAGGGACGACGGGATTGTGAACTGTTCCCTAAACATGTCAGCAATAGTTTTGTGATCGCTCACGCCGTCGACACTCACCGGAGGCTTGTTTTCACATTTGACCGGTTAACATTTTTCCAAAAGTCTTTAAATTTTTTTACCGAATGGTTAGAGGCAAGAATATTCATTTTTAATTGTTCTTGTCGGTCTTGGCATGATTTCAACTTAGACTTAAATCTTTTTCGTGTGTTTGTCATTTCGTCATACAATATACCACTTGTGGGCTTACCGGCTAGTGCCCACATTTTAAATTTTGTGCGAGCGTCCCGATGCACGTCGGCGACGTAATCATTCCACCCAGTTACATGACAAGGCTTGGTTCTAATCTTTTTACAATGATATGTTTTCATTGCAGCCTCCGACAATACAGAAACAATTTCATTATACAACTCATTTATAATTACGTAATGATCTGGATTCCGGCATACGGAATCACAACATTGTCCTAATGCCAATGGGAAGTCCATTGCTCGAAGTTTAGAATTACATAATTCGTGATATTTATCAATTTGATTAGGCTGCCTTTCTCCCCAGTTTACCTGTCGCCTGTTATCGTCTTTATTTAAATTATATTCATATTTAATATTTAGTTTATACAAACAACATTCTATTATAAGCGGGAAGTGGTCAGACCAGTACACATCTTCTTGAACCCATACTTTATTAATGGTGGAAACTGCAGATTGTGTTGTAATGCAATGATCCAACCACCTTACAGATCCATGAGCTTCACTACGAAACGTATAGGTACCAGACTGCAACCCCAACATATGTACATCGGCACAACACCATGCGTTATCGTTACAAAAAGCAACTAATTCATTGAAGAATAATTCGTTCGGATGTGCATTCAAGTCTCCTAACACATAAAATGCCTCAGTTCCACATCTTTGTTCCATTTCAATCACAGACTGTATCGAACTAAGACATTCCGTAAATACGGGTAAATTATCACTACTGTTTGTTGGCATATAAACACTAAGAATGACTATGTTTCTATTACTCACGATTATCTTTATCCCTGTCACACGAACGTTATCACAATTAATCACAGACACTGAATGGAACACACTTTTTCGCCATAATATCGCGACACCACCGTACGGGCGACCCGTGAGTAAGCCCGCTGACGTGTCCACGGCAGAGGTCCCCGTCGCACTAAACTCATCGTGGATAGTACTCAGCATAGGTAACTCGTGTGGCAGGAGCCACGTCTCCTGTAGTGCCACCACATCAGCAGTCTGGCATAGGGCTCTAACACCTTCCCAGGATCTCTTGACAGACTTACAATTATAACTAATAAGTTTACTGGAACATTGAGTTTCGTCTTTATCCATTTAAATCTTCATTTAAATTAGCCACACTTTCCGAAACTGTTTTTACATTCCTCCGTTCCCCAAAGTTGACAAAGCGCCTAAAAGAAATGCCTGATGGCCATAGCTTTTCTTCTAGAAATACATTCAATTTATGCTTCACAACATAGGCTTTGTAAGCATTATAGCTCTTTTGCTTTTTAATTTTTAGCTTCACTAGCGAAATAGTTTCTCCCGTTTTATTGCGAACATAGTCAATAATGTCCTTTTCACATACATCAGTATGGACGTTAGAAATAAACAACGGTACTTTAGTATCTGCCGCTCTAAATTTCACGTTGTCCTGTGACTCGACAACTGCATTTCCTTTCTTTGTAGTTAGCCTATTTCTTAATCGTGTCTTCTGAACCAAAATCCATTGATCATCCGCATCAGGTACCTTCCATTCAGTGCCATTACTAGCCATTTCAGCATATGATAATAAACGCCCCGTAGACTCCGTTTCTTTGCATTTGTCTGGCGTATTAATGATATTGCTTGGTTGTGTTGACTGATGTCGCTGCGCTAGACTGCACGGTATCTCACTCGCACTCGTTGTCTTGCATGTTGGTTCACTACTCGGTAAGAGCGCCGGTGGCACTCGCGCCAATGTAATTGCCGTATCATGCTGTAGACGCAAACATTCACTACTACCATCAATGTCCTGCCCTAAAAACGAGCAGTTATCCTCATAGTTGTGCACTGGGAGTGCCTCCGGTCCTGCCCTGCATCCTGACGATCTTTTTAAGTAACGACGTCACATCGACATGGTCGAAAGTAACCGGAGGTAGTTTCTCGAGATTTCTCGCCACAAAAGTTGGTATATTTTCTGGGTCAGTCCCTTTTAAAAGCGATATAATGTCGTCAAGGTTTCGTTGAGTCCTGCCTTGTCGTTTTCGAATAGTAGCCGTTTTTTGCAAAGATTCAAAAAGTAACGACTTTGCAAGTTCTATATCCTCGACACTAAAAGCACTTTCACATATACGGACGAGACTTTCTTCATCCATCACGTCTATCTTGTTCTGTATGAACGCTAACACTTCACATATTACAATGTTACAATTTGCACACTTTAATCTCTTAGATTTCGACATATTCGTAGCGCACGGCAGTTGACGTGCACTCGCGACCGCGGTCATCCGCGAATAATGGCATGCGACGACGGCTTTACCTTGACCATTTTTGTACCTATGTCTTGATTTCTGTCTGAAATATTTGCTTGTTTCGTACTTTTTAGATCATTTTTATTTTCCCGTAGTCGGGTTACAGTTTTTTATTAAACTTTATTTTTTTATTTTATACTTTTCCGTTTTTACACTTGATAAACGTAAATAAGAGTAGAGTAATACAATAGTTCAGTACTTAACCTATTTTAAATTCCAATAGCAGTGTATAGTGCTTTGGACGAAACCATAGAGCGATTTATTTCGACGCCAACACCATATATCGATATCGAGCTTCGAAGAAATCCAAAATATAAATATTTCGTTGTACTTGTTTTTACCCGACTACGGCAAAGCCAAAAGGAAGGGTTATGATTTTAGCAGTCTATGTATGTATGTTTATATGTTTGTATGTTTGTATGTATGTATGTATGTATGTTTGCTTTTACGTGTGTTCCACCATAGCGCCTAAACTACTGAACTGATTTTGATGAATGAGGTATCAATAGATTCGTAATAATAGTCCGGGTGACATAGGCTATATAAATTTTCCCTAAATTTAATATGGTGGATTTTACACGTAAATTTCTAACCTCGAAAAAAATTAAAATGATATGATCATGACATGTTTGATACCAAAAGAAAGGTCTTGACGAGCACATTTCAAATATGTAAATAATGTTATACTTTCAAAGTCAATAAATATGTTTAAATTGTTAAAAACAAGCAAAAGTGAGACTGTGCTACGTTGTATCGCAAGATGATACCAACGTGCAGTTAATCAAATCTTAATAAATAAAAACGGTTTGTAATTCCATCCTCAATTCCTCTATGAAGAAAAACAAGTACACACGGCTACACATCAAGCTATACATTTCCAGTTTAAGCTGATCTGGCATTGTAAATGATTTCCGTACAATGCGAGGTCAGCTAATACTGGAAATTTATAGCTTGATGTGTAGCACTGTGTACAACGAAATATTAATATTTATACACGGGGCACTCAGAAAATTTTGCGATAGGTAATAAAAAAAAATATACTACAGGTCATATTTTATTTATTAAATCTTTTCAAATAACTCTCCATTGGCGTCTATACACAGTTTCATGCGTCTTAACCAATTTTCATTACACATTTTCCAGTCCACATCAGACACCTCTTTAATCCCAGTTTTCCCTTGAGTTGATTTTTTATTTTGGGGAACAAAAATGACAAATCCATGATTCATCACCCGTAATGAAATCGTAAATGCGCCGATACGAGCCTGCTTCAAATTTTGCTATCATGTCTCGGCACCATTCTACCCGAACCTCCTTCTGCGTTAGATTGTGTGGTAACCAGCGTGAAACTATCTTCTTTACCTGAAGATGCCCGTGTAGAATTTCATGTACACTTCCCGATCCAATCTGCAGTATATGCTGAATCTCTTCATATGTAATTCGCCTATTCACTTAAATTTAATTTTTCACAGCCAACACGTTTTCTTATGTAACAGCCGTCATAGCCCTATGACGGCCACTTCTTTCTTCGTCCGCCAAAGTTACTTGACCACGCTTAAATTCGTTGAACCAGCGGAAAACAGTCGCTTTAGAAGGGCTTTTGTCTATGAACATCATTCGAAGTCTTTCAAATGATTCTTCTGGTTTTAGTCGACATTTGAAATCGTACAAAATCATCGCGCAAAAATGTTTTCGTTGTAAATTCAATTTTCAGTGAGACAGAGTATTTTGATTTTGCTCGTAAAAAATGTGCCGGGAATTTCGAATTTGGAATATTGTGTTTTATTTTTTAAATAAATAGTCATAGTTTTAATTAATCGACATCAAAACTAGCCAGTGTCCCATAGACAAAAACTATTAGTCGCAAAACTTTCTGAGTATGGTGTTGGCGTCGAAATAAATCGCGCTATGGTTTCGTCTAAAGCACTATGCACTGCTATTGGAATTTAAAATAGGTTAATTACTGACCTATTGAATTACTCTTATTTACGTTGTTGTAACGTTTAGCAAGTGTAAAAACGGAAAAGTATAAAATAAAAAATAAAGTTTAATAAAAAACTGTAACCCGACCACGGGAAAATAAAAATGATCTAAAAAGTACGAAACAAGCAAATATTTCAGACAGAAATCAAGACATAGGTACAAAAATGGTCAAGGTAAAGCCGTCGTCGCATGCCATTATAATTTTGTAGGTGTTCCTGGCACCAACATGGTATACAGGCATGCGACCACGGCTTTACCTTGACCATTTTTGTACCTATGTCTTGATTTCTGTCTGAAATATTTGCTTGTTTCGTACTTTTTAGATCATTTTTATTTTCCCGTGGTCGGGTTACAGTTTTTTATTAAACTTTATTTTTTATTCTTCATAAGACTGGAATTACAAATCGGTACTACTTATTAAGATTTGATTAACTGCACGTTGGTAACATCTTGCGATACTACGTAGCGCAGTCTCACTTTTGCTTGTTTTTAACGATTTAAACATATTTGTTTACTTTGAAAATATAATATTATATACATATTTGTAATGTGCTTGTCAAGACCTTTCTTTTGATACCAAACATATCAAGATCATCCCATTTTAATTTTTTTCGAGGTTAGAAATTTACATGTAAAGTCCACCAAATTAAATTTAGGGAAATATTATATAGCCTATGTCACCCGGACCATTATTACGAATCTATTGATACCTCATTCATCAAAATCGGTTTAGTAGTTTAGACGCTACGGTGGAACACACGTAAAAACAAACATACATACATACAAACATACATACATACATAGACTGCTAAAATCATAACCCTTCCTTTTGGCTTTGCCGTAGTCGGGTAACAAGAAAATTCACAAGGACGAAACGGGCAGAAGCTAAACACATAGAACTTCCGGAATAAATTCTCTAAATGATGATAAAAACCATATCAAAACCCGTAGCGGAGTTTAAAGAAAAAAAACAGTGGCACTTCGGGAGTGCCAACAGTAGTGAAAACTTGAAAAAAAATCAGCACCACGGTAATTAACGCGTTGATGTCTTTTACTCCACGGTGTCGGTAACAGGTCGCGAAATCATTGGTTTTGGAACTAAATCATTGATTTCATTGGTCTCAAAAATACGTAACGTGCCTAAAGAAGTTTTCACTTCAAAAACGCGATGACAGACACAAAAAGCGACTTTGTTATGTAATAATGTTTTATTTCTGTGAGTTCCTTGATCTTTGTTCGAAGGTGTGTTCTGCTCTCATAAGCGGCAATAATTCGGGCGTAATGATCAATTACTTGCGTTATTGTACCTTCATTATAGCCGCAATAGGAAAGAGATAAGGAAAGTTTGAGAAATGTGGGTTCTGGTCACGTGTTTATGAGGTGAATGTGCGAACGTAGGTGCTTAGCTTTTTGCCTAATATGGCATGTATTACTGAATAACCATTAGCTTAATTTTTCTAACTGACCCGGCTCCTTGATGGAGCATTCTTTGTAGAAAAGGCCCTCGCAAACAGGTGCGACACGACTCTAGTAAGAAAACTTCATGGAAACACGGTAGTTGTAAATTCTATTTAATCCGTCTTTCGGATAATAAAAAAATATTAGACACATATTTTTTGCTTTATCATATTAATCAAAAATAACTTAGAAAACACGCATTAAAGTTGGGGAGTGGGGGCTCACTACGTCACAACGCCGTATTAAATCTAGCAAGGCGTGACGTCATGCCACATTTTAACTCAATGTATCGCCGTAATCTTTTGATTACGTCAAAAAAGAAAAAATATGTGTTCAATATTTTTTAATAAACTACAAGACGAATAAAAAAAAAATTGGACTCAGGCCTATTGTTCTACTAGAGTAGCGTCGTGCTGTCGCTGTCATGTCGATCTGCAGGAGTCTAATTTCTGAATCATTCTACTGTCTTTTCCTTGTGTGGTGTTGGGAATCGAACCCAACACAACACCTTTCACGCGGTCTGCATGCCCAGGCATCATGATCAGCACGTCATCGGGTAGCTGAGGTGCGGCGCGGCGGCGGCACGGCTCGGCCCGACGACCACTCGCTTCCACGGACTCCACCGCGGCGGACGACATTCCTCTCTGATTTTAAACCTTTATTGTTTGTCCGAGAAAGTATATATTTTGTAAAGAGCACGGCGAATAAACCATTGCCTTTTTAATACAGTCCACTCTTTCATTGCTCCACGCGCTAACATGTGGTCTCTTGGGAAAAAATACAGCAGGTACTCTTTGTTTGGTCCCGAGCTCACCTTTTTATGGTATGTTACATTCCTTTCAGCAGTCTTATAATGAAACTATGCCTCACAAAACCGTTTACACGGTTTTCTGTTTGTTTTTAGACGAAAGCATTCGCCCATTGTTCAAAATTCAAATCAAATTCAAATTCTTTATTACGAACTAAGTGTACAACATTTTGAAGATGTTAACAATAGGTAGGTTCTTAGAACTTAGTTGCCTGTTAAGGCATTGCAATTAAATGGATTTAAAAATTTAATAAAAACCATAAACATACTCAATATTCCAGTTATACATTTTACATTATATTATATTAATTATCATTATTCATACATTTGATATTATATCATACTATTCTTATAATTTATATCACATTATAAAGTATCACAAACATTTAAATAATAAATCATTATTTTTCTTCAAGGAATTCTTTAATAGAGTAATATGCCTTTTTAATCAGGAAGTCTTTTAGCTTCCTTTTAAAAATACCATGAGTTCTATCATGAGTTCTACTAAACAATTAAATTAGTGCCTGGAATAACTAAAACAAACATCAATTCAAAACAAAACAAATATTCCAACTAAGTAACAAACACTAAACAGTAATTACTTTATCCGAAATACGGCTAATTAACTTTGTATCACTGCATTATCAAATTACATCAAAATTTACTAAATGACCAGATAATGATAGATTAATACTCCCACTTACACTATACTGTTTAGTTCACAGTAATTAAAACAATGCATGGATAGCTCGCATTACCTACCTTATTGGCGTAAAGGGGCAATTCCATTGCGCGTGGGATATGCACGCAGAGGCTATGCACTTTAGTTGCTTGGGTTCTATGACCTACTGCTCCACTGCAACACATGCGGCGTACGGATTACTTCATACGATTTGTGGTAAAAACAACGACGACGGATGGAAGCTATGCATCCGAGTACCACATGGATAGCGTACGCCGCATTGAGATGCGTGGATGACACATAAGAAGAGGGTCCTATTTGATGTAACTGATAATGCAACATAATAATGACCAAATTGTCCACCATCACCTTTGTATGTATTTTTCTGTTATTTTTGTCTTGTTTGTTTACACAGGAAAAAATAACCAGTGCGCAAACTTAAACACGTGACTTTACTCATAATTATGAACAACTTTTACTATGGGACCAAACCTGAAATTGCGAAAAAAAAAATCTGCTGTTCCCTGAATTTTGACGAGTGGTGCGAACATAAATTTAGAGAACAGCTGATGTTTCTTTCGTGATTTCTGATTTGGTCCCATAGTAAAAGTGGTTCATAATTATGTGTAAAGTCACGTTTTAAAGTTTGCGCACTGGATAAAAGCCTGCGCTGCATAGGTATGTGGGTACATAAATTGTCACATTTTCAAGACAAGTGCAAGGCACAGCAAGCATAAAGCAAAGTTAATATTGTGCAAAATATTTTATTATTGCTTGTCACCAGTCGCATGTCGGTTTTATCAAAACAGGGCCCTGGTCACACGTGTGTTGATGACGTCATCAGGCCACGCATCGTTACATAGCATGGCCGTGGGTCGCGGTAGATGATCTCGTCTAGATTTTCACACAAAGCGAAACCAAGTACATGAGCGTAATGTGCATGTGTGCAGCAATGGAACAGTCCCTTTACCCCATTGACGTAAAAGCAAACACAAACTAGACACTAATTAGTGTTTGCAACAATTATTGAATCATGATGTTATTGAAATAGTTTACCTTTCAATGTATGGCAGTAATTGGTAACTGACATCCAATAACCACATTAGTACGTGAGTACTTGTAGAGATGGAATTAAAACCACTAGTCGATATTAATTTTATGTTAAATCATCACTACATAGTATAAAACAAAGTCGCTTTCTCTGTCCCTATGTATGCTTAAATCTTTAAAACTACGCAACGGATTTTGATGCGGTTTTTTTAATAGATAGAGTGATTGAAGAGGAAGGTTTATATGTATAATAACCCGGTAAATTCACGAAAAAAAAAAAATATGATGAAAATTCACGTTCTCATACATTTTGTGTGGATTGGCTTTTTAGGGTTCCGTAGTAAACAAGGAACCCTTATAGTTTCGTCATGTCCGTCTGTCTGTCTGTCTGCCCGCGGTCTAGCTCCGAGATCCTTAGTACTAGAAAGTTGTAATTTGGCATAGGTATACATATTAATTACGCCGACAAAGTGGTAAAACAAAATTATGAAAAACATTTTTTTTTAGGGTACCTCTCATACACGTAAAGTGGTGATGTTTATTTTTTATTTTTTTACCTCATGGTGAGGGGTATCATTGGAAAGGTCCTTTAAAAATATTGAGAGTTTGTGAAAACCATTTTTGGATTCAGGGATTCGTTTGCGAAATATTAAGCTTTAAAGTGCTAATTTTTGTTAGAGTCAAGTGTCCCCCCCCCCTGCCGGCTAAATGGTTGATTTTGGGTGTGTGAAAAAATCACAACAGTAGTTTATATAACGAAATTAAAAGGAAAACTATCACATCTAAGTAGGCTTTACAGGTTAACGAGTAATAATCGACCAACTTAACTTTGCAGTTGCAAAAACATGTTTTCCCATACATTCCGTATGGGAGAACATATTTTTCAACTACAAAGTTAAGTTTGTTTTTGGGATAAATTCATCCCAACTACGGAACCCTTCATTGTGCGTGGTCCGACACGCACTTGTCCGGTTTTTTTTTATATCGAGGTAGGGTAGGTAGGGTGGGTAGGGTGAGTAGGTAGGTTAGGTAGGGTAGAAATTTTTAAATCCAAAACATGCACATTCATTGACTGTTAGGCGAAACGAAGTTTGCCAGATCAGCTAGTAAGAGTATAAGAGTGAAATTTTAGTACTTAGATCCGGCAAACAACAGCCTACTAATATGCCTCCTGAATTTCTCAATGAAATAGCCCTAAAGCAGGTTCAAACTTTTAAATATCTGGGTCACATTGTGACGGGTAACCTCAGGGACGATGAGGATATTGAGCAGGAGCGCAGGGCTCTGGCGGTGAGAGCTAATATGCTCACACGCAGGTTCGCACTATGCACGAGAGAAGTGAAGGTTACGCTATTCAAAGCTTATTGCCAGTCCTTCTACTCGAGTGGCCTGTGGGTGAGACATACGCAGTGAGCCTATAGAGCCCTGCGCACTCAGTACAATAATGCGTTCAGGATATTGTTGGGTCTGCCGTGGTTATGCAGCGTGTCTGGAATGTTTGCTGAAGCGCGCACTGATGGTTTCCAGGCCATCATGCGCAAAAAATCAGCTTCCCTGCTGGCCTATACACGAGGTAGCAACAACGGCATTCTGAACGCAAAAGCTGTACGTTTTCACTGTCCCTTTCAGAATCAGTGGGTCATATATATTGTGTAGGTGTGGTGAGTCATGGCAAATAAAACTATGTACTAGGTTAAGGTTTCTATGGGTCTATGTCACCCGAAATAAAGTTTTATACTTATTATATTTTATTATATTATACCGGTTGATTTTTTTTACCGTCTCGAAATTTTTACAGGCTGTTCTACCCATGAATATAAACAACTTTCACTATGGGAGCAACTCTGAAATCGCGAAAAAAAAAATCAGCTGTTTCATACATTTTGGTCAAGTAGGTATTGAACTTTTGTATAAAAAGCAAATTTTTTTTTTTTTTTTCGTGATTTCCGTGTTGCTCCCATAGTGAAAGTTGTTTATATTCATGGGTAGAACACCCTGTAAAAATTTCGAGACAGTAAAAAAAAACATCCGGTATATGACGACTTAATTAACAATAACATACATAGAGGCTAGTGGCTAAATGATAACAGGCGCACGGATCGATCGAAGGTTAAGCTATGCTTGCCACGGTCGGTTCGTGGATGGGTGATCATCCATTAGGTACATATCGAGACCCCTCCGTGCCTCGGAAAGCACGTTAAACAGTTCGTCCCGGCTGTCCTTCATAGATCTTTGATATTCGTTACGGGTAGTCAGAAGCCCAAAAGTCTGACAAGCAGTCTTACCAAAGAGGTATCGTGTTACCCAGTTGACCATGACCTGGGTTAGGACAAAGGATACCTTTTATCCCGATTTTCCCACGGGAGCGAGACTTATGCGGGTTAAACCGTGGGGAGCAGCTATGTTGTATTATATTTGTAATTTTAATGTATTGTATGTTAAATGTGTAATGTATTGAATATTGCATATTGTCTATGATTCATTGTAACTCGAATTAATAAATGAATAATAATATTACCATTCCTAAAAAAATCATCATTCTTCTTCAAATGTTTTTTCAACTTCTCTTTATACATTACGTCATAATTTTCTTATTTATTTTAACTGACCATTTCTTCAATTCTTTGTTTGTTTTATTTCTTTGTTAATTAATTAACACGGTTATTAACTTTAGCTATCGGCAAAATGCCCCAAAAATCAATGACCCTAGAACCATTGACCTATGATTTCTGTAATTTCAGTCGACTAGAGTAGTAAATAATGAAAAATTTTCATTATAGCATTAAATAAAAGCTATATTCTAAATGTAATTGTACTAAAAGCCGATTTGCAAGGTTCATTAAACACAACATTTTCATTACGCGATAGAAGTTCTTGATAATACAATAATTTAATTCTATTTTCTCAAACATGTTTGAAAATTCGAGCATTATTTTGGCAACCTTTTTCAAAATAAATCGAAAATGGTCAAATCCATGCAAGCAGGCAGCCGACAGTTAGTATAAAGATCCATAAAATAATATGACGTGTTTAGCGGCCGAAGAAATTACTATGATAGTACATTACTGCCGCGGTCTATAATGACTACTTTGCTGGTCGCGCTGATGATGGCCGACAGCGCAGCGTAGCGCAGCGTAGCGCAGCTCCAGGCCGACACAGCGCGGTCAGCGTGCAGCACTTGATGGACGAGCTGAGATAAAGGCCGAGGCCGTAGGTCGAGGCCTTTACAGCGAGGACAGCAAGGGCTGCAATGATGGCCAAGCTGGAAGGCCTAGAGCGTAGCTAGGCTAGCTCGAGGCAATCATAGCGTGACCAGCGAAGCAGTCATAATGGGCCAAGGCTTGTATAGTGCTTTACTCAAAAATGCAAGTACCTAATCTAAATAAAACCAGCAAGTAAAGATTTAGATTTCCTACTGATTTTCCACTGCACAAATTTTTCAGATGCAAGCTTATATTTTTCCTTTGAGTTCCGCGGTATTAAATTTTCAACCACTAATTTAGCTTCATCTTTAATGTCTGGCGGTGTTAAACACATTTAATCGGAATAATTTTCGCGTTGAGAGATCATTTTTAGCGAAAAAGTCACTAAATAAAAATAAAATTTTCGCTGAACGGCGCTTTTGTTACTTCTTTGTTTTTTTTTTTTTTAACAATGGTAGTTGGAACTATACAGCCAAATATGGAATAAAATCTTTTTGTACAGACGCCAGCACATCAAGCTACCCGAAACTGTCAAATTTTCCCAATCAACTTTGAACCTTAGACATCAACGATAAAGTTGAAAATCTATTAAATAAATTTGACAGATTGTAGTAGCTTGATGTGCTGGCGTCTGTACCTATCTCTATAAATACAAACAGCTGTGTTTTAAATAAAATCTTTTTGCATTTGATTTTTTAAAACGTTGAAACGTCAAAATAGCGGCCGGCAATGTTTTGCCGGCCTGTTAGAGCGACCAGCAATACTTTGTCGGCCGCTCCTTGAAACAAAACGGCAAGGTCGACTTTGCTCAAACAAGGTTGTCAAAATAATGACCACATTACATGCATTTTTGAGTAAAAACTCATACTGTCGTGTAATTTAAAAATGGAACGACATTTTTACTTCGACACATGGCAACCAAGAAGGTAATTTATCAAAGATTTAATTTAAATTTCAAGGTGGCTTGCAAATAGAGCTGTTTAAATTTAAAAAGAAACAAATTAACATATTGGCGCTTGAAAAATTATCGTTGTTCGTCATTGTCTCTGGAATTTATAATTAATTTACTTAGTTTAAATTTCTGCGCATTATTTGAAAACATTATTTGAGAAATAACTAAATAAGCCTTTGCCGCAACCAGGCATTGATGGACTTGCGTATGTCTGCCACGGCTTCACCTCGGCCCACGTTTTCATTCTCGTCCATCAATGCCTTTTGCAGGCCGCGGCAGTAATGTTGTGTTGTTATCTTTATAAAGCAGGAATAATCTGTGTTATTAAAGTGAAACTTTTATTACATCGTCTCAAACTTTTTCGTCTGTGTGTTGCATGTCGCGTGACGGTCGGCCACGGAGTAGGGATAAAGTGAAAGGCGCTCGTCAGAGCAGCCAAGGCCAATATGGCGGCGCCTATAGAAGTTTCACTTTTACCGTGGTTTCATAAAACCACACAATCCTTTTTATGTTACTGTTTTTTTTTTTCTGCTATATTTTCTATCATTATTTTTTAATTATCACTTATTTACCTTTACTACTTAAGTATTTATGACAAACGCTTCGGTTTTTCAAGAAGACCGGTAGCCGCCACATTGTGTCCGCAATTAACCGGCGAATGACGTCACTGAAAGATAAGATGAGACTTGACCGCGCCTCCCGCCGCTCATTCCGCCGCCCTGGTGATGCCCCAGCGCAGACCTTTGACTTCACGTTTGGGTTACAAGGTTTGCCCTGTTGCAATAGTTTTTATGACAGCCGCCACTGCGGCTGTTGTACGGCAGCCACCGCTCCTCTAGAAAACCGTAGCTTTCAGTTGAAGATACCAAAGATTGTAAATTGGTTGTGATTGCAATTTTTTTTTAAAGTGAAAACTTCGTTACGTGCGTTGGGCATTTTTGAGATGAAAAAAACAATTGAACTCGCGACACCGTTACCGACACCTCAATTTTGTAAATGTGTATCAATGTTCTACGCAAGTATTTTTACTTTAAAGGTCTTGGAAGTATTTTTTTTTTTTTTGTAAACGCGATTGTGCTCTTTATTTAAATAAGGTTACGGACCAATGTTCTATACCAGTATTTTTCTTCAACCAAGGCGATCTTGTTCAAATTTTCTCTGCTGTCGGCACTCACGGAGTGCCACTGTTTTTTTTTTATTTTTTTTTTTCAAGAAGAAACTTTAAATAAGTATCTAACCATGGATTTTCCTGCCTTAATAGAAATCTACACTAAACGAAAGGAACGGGCAACTAGCATCAATTTTCTGGCCGACTTCTTGACAGTTCAAAAGTGTAGGTCATCATCATCTGCCTAGCCTTTTCCCAACTATGTTGGGGTCGGCTTCCAGTCTAACCAGATGCAGCTGAATACCAGTATTTTACATGGAGCGACTGCCTATCTGACCTCCACAACCTAGTGACTAGGTAACACGATACCCCTTGGTAAGACTGGTTGTCAGACTTTTTGGGCTTCTAACTACCCGTAACGATTGTCAAAGATCTACAAATGACAGCCGGGACCAACGGCTTAACGTGCTTTCCGAGGCACGGAGGGGACTTTGTATGTAAAGATGGTCCCCCATCCACGGACCAACCGCGGCAAGCGTAGCTTAACCTGATCGATCGACCCGTGCAGCTGTTATTACTTAGCCGCAATTTGAACTGGTTTGTTGAGTTTAAAAACAATAAAGAAAGTTCTTTGACTGCCCCATTGTCTAACGGTTGCAAGCGCTACCGCTGAGTTCTGGGTGCGATTCCCGGGTCGGGCAAAGTATTATTAAATTTTGTTCATCTAGAATTTCTCAATAGTAGCACGAAGTCTGAATTTGTGCCAGGTTGATGGCAATAGGCTCGCCCCCTATTACATGGCACTTGAACATTACTGGCGAAATGTGGGTGTACTATAGGTACACCTCTGCCTGCACCTTCGGGAATACAGGCGTAATGTTTTGTTACGTAAAACAATAAAGTTTCGTTACCCAATTTAAAGCCTTTAATTTCGTAACATATTCATAATCGCAACAGAATTATGACAGTTTAACAATATCTATTATGTTAATCTTACTAGATAAACAATCACTGTCAAACAGAGAAAGGTTTCAAATGTAATGATATTAATATTAGTATCTGGGCGACCGAGCTCTGCTCTGGTGAAAATAGAGAATGCTCATTTAATAGCATAGGATAGTATACATCGTGAAATTTGAATCACAGTTTTGCTAGAACAAACGTTGTTCAGACCATGGTCTACTACCATTCTACAGCATCCAATAAAAAAAAACATACTTGGTTTTTGAAAAAACACAAAAAAGACAAAGTTTAAAATGGCTAGATTATCTACTGCTTACTAATTTTCGTTTATGGAGGTAAATTTCCCTGTAGACAATGCTGTGTCCCGTGCGTGGTGTCTGTGTTGTAGGGAGTAACGATAATCTTGAAATTTTAAACTTTGTCTTTTTGTGTTTTTTCAAAAAGCAATTATGTTTTTTTTTTTGTTGGATGCTGTAGAATGGTAGTAGACCATGGTCTGAACACATTTGTTCTAGCAAAATTGTGGTTCAAATTTCACGGTGTATACTAATTCCATGCTCCTATGTCATTAATCTTGTTCTAAACTTTGGGCGACCGAGCTCTGCTCGAGTGAAAAAATGGATAAAACGAATTTTCCCTGATATGAGACCTAGCTAGATCGATTTTTCGCCCCCGTAAACCTCTATATTGCAACTTTCATCGAAACCGTTAGAGCCGTTTTCGAGAACGTGATTACAAATATAATACATACATAAACTCACGCCTTCTTCCCATGGGGGTAGGCAGAAACTACAGAACGCCACCTGCTACGATCCTTATATACTCCTTTTGCCTCGTTTACGTTCATACATCTGGTCATACACGCACGCCGGTTGAGAGTACTACTCACCTGGCCTTTCTGAAGAACATCACCAGTAAGGTCAGTATAAGTCCTCCTAAGGCGTCCCCGCCCGGCCTTTCCCTTCACATCAGCCTTGAAATACATTTTGTTAGTCGCCTTTCATTCATCCTCTAAAAATGCCCAAACCATATATATGTCGGAGACGGGTATGTGACTTTCGTTATTATCAGCGATATTTTAACTATTGTGGGCGTAGTGTGGGTAGTGTTGGTTAATGCGCAATAGAAAAACAGTTTGCAGTTCAGATCACATTATAATTTACTATCAAATGAATCACACTAACTAAATTATACACACACTGGGTGCGACAGCGTTTATTAAAATCACCAATTAACAAAATGATCACAAATTACAACTAACACAATAACTGAGCACCACGAATCGAGAACAGTTCCGCGACGTCTTGACTCCAATACGACCAAAGGCTGAATGGCCTCCTTGCCTTGGCCATCAAACATCACGACTCTGTAGAAGCGCGCCTTTTTTGGTGTCGGTAAATCACTCTCGATGTCGCCAGTGGCGCGCTTGCGATTCGTTTCATGTCCGTACTAATGACCGGATCCGACATATATATATTCGAATATTGCTCGTTAAATAGTACAGGATAATTAAAGCTAGGTGTTGCTATTATTTCGCAATTAGGGCGCACAGATTCATTCACAGAGACATTTTCATCATGAAGTAGGTAGTCTTGCGCCAAAAACATGCCGTTCATGTCACCTAAAGAAACTACCTGAAACAGTACAATTAAACGAGAAGAGCCAGCAGGATAAACAAGAGATTCACATAACAAAATAAACACAAAGCCACTCTGACCCTCGAGAAATAAGCGTCGACAAAAGAAGAACACTCTACAGATTGTTTTAACCACAAAGTACGGAGAAAAATTAAAAATACTTCCAGTTCCCAGTTCCCAGTTTACATAACAGAATAAAGCTCCAAAGAGCCACATTTAAGACGACCAGCTTATAAAGGGAATTAAGAGTTTTAAAGTTTTTTCATTACACTTGCGAAGTATTTCTTTGTACCTGAACACGAATTGCAATTAACGTACATTGCTGCTTCTGAGTAATCCGTTCTCTGCGTCACTTGAACTGAGCCAGTAATGGAATTGGTAGCTTGGCAACCAAACATTTGTTTTACGTAACGAGTTTATAGCAAAAAGGACGAAGTGGTTCTTTCCTGAAAGTATTAATACAGTTTCTAGAGGAAAAATGGGGACTCGAAGACTGAAGCCGACGCTGTGTCTGAAGTGATAGTGTTTATTTATTTTAAAAAGATTTACAGCATTAATGAATGTAAAAATTAAAACAATTCCAAATTAGTATTTTAATTATAAAAGAACAACAAGAACAAACAATTCCTAATAAGTATTTTTATTGTAAAAGAACAACAAGCACAAATAATGTACTAAACCATTTTTAAAAGTAAACTGTTTTTATTATGATAAATACGGGATAAAGAAAAAAAAGCGGCCAAGTGCGAGTCGTACTCGCCCATGAAGGGTTCCGTAGCAGCAAGTAACGATAAGTTTACGATTTATGACGTATTAAAAAAAAACTACTTGCTAGATCTCGTTCAAACCAATTTTCGGTGGAAGCTTACATAGTAATGTACATTATATATTTTTTTTAGTTTTATCATTCTCTTATTTTAGAAGTTACAGGGGGGGGACACACATTTTACCACTTTGGAAGTGTCTCTCGCACAAACTATTCAGTTTAGAAAAAAATGATATTAGAAACCTCAATATCATTTTCGAAGACCTATCCATAGATACCCCACACGTATGGGATTGATGAAAAAAAAAATTTTGAGTTTCAGTTCTAAGTATGGGGAACTCCAAAATTATTTGTTTTTTTTCTATTTTTGTGTGAAAATCTTAATGCGGTTCACAGAATACATCTACTTACCAAATGTCAACTGCATAGCTCTTATAGTTTCGGAAAAAAGTGGCTGTGACATACGGACGGACAGACAGACAGACAGACAGACAGACAGACAGACAGATAGACAGACAGACAGACAGACAGACAGACAGACAGACATGACGAATCTATAAGGGTTCCGTTTTTTAACGGAACCCTAACAACACAATCTTGCCTTCGTTCGATCATCTCAGCGTATTTTTAGAACCTGTCAAACAAAATAAAAAAGTAAAAAGAGCGAAGCAAAATCCTATTGGTGTTTTACATATTCCAACTCCCTCGCAAAATCTCTATTCTGTAATATTTATGTCTACATTTTCCACTATAAAATATTCGTAATGGTAACCCAATTTAATGAGATTACGGAAAGGGAAAGGTTTAGCTCCCGCGATATGCGAATAAAATCATAATTAATATTAATGGGAATTTATATCAGTTTCATTCCACCTTTTGTTTTCTCTACAAAAACAATAATAAATACTCATTCATTACGTTCGTCGAGATTTATAAATAAAAAAGATATTATAAAAATACTGTCTCAACTGCCCCGTTGGTCTAGTGGTCTTGCTGAGCATGAGGTCTTGGGTTCGGTTCCCAGGTCTGACAAAGTATTATTGGGTTTTTCTATCTTGAATTTTTCAGTAGCAACCCGGAGTCTGGGTTTCTGGCTGGTCGATGGAAATAGGCTCGCCCCCTATTACAAGGGACTTGAACATAACTGGAAAAATGTGAGTGTAACTCGGTACACCTCTGCCCTTCTGGGATTACAGGTGTTTTGTTATCTTTTATAAAAATATAATATCGCACTGGTAATATCGGATTTAGGACCAAAGAAGTTTCTGTCATATTCTTAAGAAAAATAAGAAATATTCCATTGAACACAACAGAGCAGTGATAGCCAAGTGGTGGACTGTCGGACTACCAAGTCATAAGGTCTCAAGTTCGAACCCAAGGCACGCACCTCTGCCCGGGGCGGGAATCGCGAGCCGATTTCCGGCCACCGTAGGCGCGGGCTTGCGGTCGGTGAGCAATGGGTAGCTCGCCGTCCAATAAGGACCAAGCCCAGGTCGACGGCGCGTTGTGTTCCACAAGCGCCTCAAAGAGATGTCAGCAGAATTGACGGGGTCCGCTAGGGCCAATGCCTGCCGGGGGTTCGAAGAAAACCGATAGGGAAATCGTGGCCCCCGGCAACAGGGCAACCGAAGGAACACGGGTGGGTTTTAGTCAGTAAGAGTCTGACACGCCCTCCCGCTCCACCCAGAGCGGGAGAAGTTATTTGATAAGTTCACACTCAAAAAAAAAAAAAGGCACGCACCTCTGACTTATCAGATTCATGCGCGTATTGTATAATAATCACTTGCTTCAAGAACGGTGAAGGAAAACATCGTGAGGAAACCGGCATGCCTGAGAGATATTTCTCGACGGTATGTGAAGCCAAGTCAGAGACCCATGGGCGGCTTTAAAACTCTGACACCAGGTTAGTCACTATCCACACGAAGAGAAGAATAAGATCGAACGCAATAAAATTATCCACTCACAAAATTAGCGAGCAAATGCCATTAGTTGTTGTCGTCTAAAGAAAATCCAATATTTATTACATAAAGCCACACACAATAAATAAACACAGCTGCTGACACAATAAAAGAAAGACGCACAATAGCTATTCAAGTTGAGTGTTAGGCCTATACTACATAGACTGCGGGTCCGGAGAGGAAGTATCGCGGTTCGTGAGCGGGGAAAACGTGGGTCGTTAGAGCCGAAACTCAAAACTGCGATGCTTTGCGATGGAATTTGCCCCGCGTAAAAAGTACTTACATAAGCCTGATTTAGACGATGTGATTTAATTGACATACAGCAATAAAATTTGCACCGTCTACAGTGTTTATACAAAAAAAAAATGATATTGGTGTACCAACACGCCGTGTTCGGGTTCAAGACAAGTCAATCGTCATCCTGAGGATGCCTCGTTGAGAGGTGAAACACGCGTCGATTTCTTTCAGGATTTTTTATGACTCTTTAGGAATATCAAAGGCGATTAACACACTGTCACGCACCACGCAGCGTAGCGCGTGAATGCGTATTTTAACGTTGCTTTTAAGTATCTCCGTTTGTGTAGAAAACACGCACAGTCCAACACACAGAAAATGCATCCACGTGCGTTCATTCAAATCGTTGACACGCAACATGCAGCGTGATGCGGTGCAGTGAGATAATCGTCTAAGCGGAAAAGGTTACTAAATATATCCACGTCTATTGTATTTTATAATGGATTTCCGCAAGGTCACATCTAAATCAATTAACTGTGTTTATGGAATGCAAGTAATTTTTTGCTTCAATTTTATTGTATGCCATAGGCAGGAAACCCGCATCTTGTAAATGGGGCTCTACAGTCGTGTAAGAGTAGACCAAGCTTAAAGAGTATGGCAAAGCAATTTCGATGATTTGAATTTCGGCCCTAAAACATTACAACCGCAAGAATCGCGGGTCTCTCGCTCACGACCCGCATTCTGTGTAGCTTAGCCTTAACAGCTAAATATCTTTTTATATTACCGCAAATATTACTTCGCGAAACTTGAACGTTTTGTATTGTCTTGTATTGCTTTAGTTTTAATAAATATTCTCTGTGGAGGCGACATTAGACGATATTTGGCGAACCACGAAGGATCGTAACCGCAAGTTGGTAAACTTTGTCGTGCAGTAATCCCTTGTCGACTGTGTTCGTTTTTGAATGGCCAAGTACGTACAAATATTTCTTTGTGCCCGTTCTTGTGGGGAGTAATAAAAGCTAAGACTGCATTTGTCTTGTCGAGTAAGCAAATCGCTTAATCGTGTTTTGTCTTGAGTGTCCAAATATCCGGGATATTATGCATGTTTTTGTTTTGTGTTATAGTATGTTACTTTTGTTGGTTAGAACCTGCTAAAGTTTTATTTTTAACGATTAGATCTTATATGAAATGGCTAAATCTTTCATTGTTTTGTTTATGATCCAACAGCAAATTACCAACCTAATTGAACACAATAATCGGTTACTTATAATAAAATCCACATGTATTTTATGAGTACTAAGTAGTGCTTTTATAAGTATTTAATGCTTAGCTATAATAACATTAATGTCTATAAATACATTTGCTTCTAGCTCGTCCTGTCATTGACTATACCTATTTGAACAGATATTCAAGTAATGGCAGTGCTTGTAAACAGATTTGCCGAATCTAGGTCACCCAATTTCACTCCTTTTCAATTGTAAATTCTGATGTCCAATGAAAATATGTAAACCATTACCATAATTAAATTACACATATTACCAGAGCTGGGAACAAAGAAATGATTGTAAATGTGGTGGTTCAGTAAAATTATTGATAAGTACTTCATTCATTTGTAATACAAAACGGACTAACAGCTGAAAATATTTCATGAGTGATAAATTTTATTCGACCACGGAACGTTACGGGACCGTATTGTCCAATTTCTGTTGACATGTCAATACATTAGCAAACATATCGAACATTATTTTCGACGGACTAAAAACAAAAAGTTTTGTTATTGTTTTTACTCCGCAAGTTGGAAACACCTTTTCAGAAACAACTTGTGACAAATACATATTTTTCTTGAGGTTCGCGAAATATTGTATTAGTTTGTTATAGAATAAAACATGGAACAAAGACTTGACCAGAAGAGTTATGTTTCTTAGTGGCGATATTTTTGTATTGTTGTTATCTTTTTGTTAGTCCGTACTTATTTTCGTACTTAAATAGTAACTAAAGTAGATAACTTAGTTAGTAGAATAGATGGATCATCATCATCAGCCTATAAATGTTCCCATTGCTGGGACACAGGCCTCCTCTCTGTGAGAGGGAGTGGGCCGTAATCCACCACGCGGGCCCAGTGCGGGTTGGTAGATGTCACATGTCTTCGAATTTTCGGCTCTAGGACATGCCGGTTTCCTCACGATGTTTTCCTTCACAGTTTTGAGAGCAGTGGTAATGAAATAATTTACACAAAGTAAAACGCCTGTCTGGTTTCGAACCTACGACCTACAACTCGTAAGTCGCGGCTGTTACCACTGGGCCACCACTGCTCTGAATAGATGGATACATGAATAAAATACAATAATGATTCATTTTCACACTCACGACACACCCACACACCGACTTACTCACTCCCGTCCACACTCCACAACTCATTTAAGTGTAATCGATTAATTTTTCTATTTTAATTACAAAAATACTGTATATTAGGTAATAAATATTCTGTAAGATTTATCAAAAATGTAAATGAAGGCTAAAAATTTTCCAGTCTATTATTACCTACTATCAGAGAGGTGTGGCGCTGTATGCCGAGATATAGGTTATTAACCCAGTCCAGTTGCAGATGGTGTATTATTTTAATTATAGCTTACAAATTTCTTTTCACGCAATATGGTTGTATACCGGGTGATTTTTTTTACCGTCTCGAAATTTTTACAGGCTGTTCTACCCATGAATATAAACAACTTTCACTATAAAGCAACTCTGAAATCACGAAAAAAAAATCAAAATCAAGGCGGTAAAAAAAATCATCCAGTATATTTTTGGTGTCAACATATCATCATCATCTGCCTAGCCTTTTCCCAACTATCTTAGGGTCGGCTTCCAGTCTAACCGGATGCAGCTGAATACCGTATTTTACATGGAGCGACTGCCTATCTGACCTCCACAACCCAGTACCTGGGTAACACGATACCCCTTGGCAAGACTGGTTGTCAGACTTTTTGGGCTACTAACTACCCGTAACGACTGTCAAAGATCTACAAATGACAGCCAGGACCAACGGCTTAACGTGCTTTCCGAGGCACGGAGAGGTTTTGGTATGTAAAGATGGTCACCCATCCACAGACCAACCGCGGCAAGCGTAGCTTAACCTGATCGATCGACCCGTGCAGCTATTATTACTTAGCCACAAGCCCCGCTGCTGTTGTTTGGTGTCAACATATAAAAATTAATAAATTAATATTAGTTAAAAATGATTACTTTCAGTGAAAAAGCTCTTAAACATTACGATAAGCTGTGAAAACGTGATAAGACAACCATGCAAGCAAATTTTTTGTGTTCACCTTTAAAGGCATCAGAGGTCTTGGGCACGGAGTAAAGTACAAAATACTCCTATTTTTTTTA
Source organism: Agrochola lychnidis (assembly GCA_963680765.1). Lineage (NCBI taxonomy): Eukaryota > Metazoa > Arthropoda > Insecta > Lepidoptera > Noctuidae > Agrochola > Agrochola lychnidis. Next base: position 15,666,645 of record OY796864.1, read on the forward strand.
TTTTTTTTTTCATAATAGTAAATAAGGAAACCTAATCTCGCCAGCATTTAGAGCTGGAAAAAGAAGGAGAGATAGACAATTAGAGAGAGGCTATGGAATAATTTGAGAATTAGTAATAGGTACAATGTTTTATTGAATCTCTTTCTTTGCCCAGATTTTGGACAGCACCGAAAACCACAACAAAAGACTGACCCAATTCGTCAGCATCTCGGCCTTGAATCCTTGAATAGCAGTACCTATAGTACAGAAGTACAGAGTTATCTAAAGCTCTTGAGATAGTCCCCTCATCTTTCAAACTTCTGCTCAATATACACTACTTAAATAACTACCAACCAACTCCTCTTTTAACACAAAGGAAACTTTCAAAGCAACTAGACTCGAAATTTTTAGTTTCGCGTAAAATTAATTAATTTGTAAACAAGTTGGAAATTGAAGTGAATATGTAAACTTCGAAGTCTGTTTTATTAGTTAACGATATACAACTTTGTGAAGTTTTAATCAACGTAGTCAACTCGGCTCAGATAACGAGGCATGTTTTTGTTTTACAAATATTTTTGAGTCTAACAAACAGCCAATGGCTGTGTTTATTTTGACTACGAACGGGAAAGTTTATTTAAAAAATTAAAGGAGGGTTTAACAAATTTAGGTTTATGGTTTCGTAATTTGCTAATGAATATGAAACCACTTTACTTCTACAACTAATAATTAAAGCTAACTTTTCGGTGAAATACAGCCACAGATTATTTGGGCTTGGTTACACCAAATTCAAAAACTTGTTTCATAAATTTCTAAAGCTGTAAAATGAGTTGCCATGTAAATCTGTAACTATGTGTTCTAACTTTATTTACCTCGCCGTATTTCACTAAAGAACGTGTGCGGAATCAGTCAAAAATACATTTTATCTAACTACCCAATAGAATTATTTTCTCAAGTAGCTGTCTAGGTTGATCTCAACTTGCCTTATGACCAGTGATCGGAGTAGGTAAATTGATTTTACGTACTCGCATCACGAATAGTCATAGAAATCATAACATGGATAAACCCTTTTTAGCTCCTGAAATACAGGTACTCTAACTTAGCTCTGGAGCCAGGGTCTCAAATTTTTCTGTAATATTTGTATGGCAATAAAGAAATTATTTATTTTTTATGGGATTTCATTTTGGTACTTACGGGATTGAATCAAATATTGTTAAAGTAAGGATTTTTAAACTACTACATTAGACATTTATAAAATGCGATAGATAAACATTTAAAATATACAAATAAATAAATATAAATATTATTATATTATTTTTATAGTATACCTATCCTTTTCTTGGAGTCCGATCACCTATATACTATTAAAAAGACAGCAAAAGTGTTAAACATTTCTTATTCGTATTGATGTATTCTTTATTCTAAACATTACAACATTTGAAATTCCTTAAAAAAATCTAAATAATTTCAAAATCCCGGTATCCCGGAGGCATATCCATACTAATATATACGTGCCAGTTCATTGACCTCAAATCAATCTACCTACTCCGATCACTGCTTATGACCGATCACTCTCGAACAAAATATATAATTTTGCTGAACTAAAAAATCCAACGAGTTGAAAATTCCAAATTAAATATTCTACTTCACAAAGGATTACCTGGATAGCTTGCAGACTTATCCATTAAACCCTTCAGCTAATACGTGTTCGCACTAGGAATGGATTCATCAAATTACTTCGAGCTGACTGGCTTGAAACTCATGGCTTACTGATTCAGAGTTTACATTCACTTGGATTACGTTTCAATAGTTCCGGTCTAGGCAATAACTTTGTATGTTATTGGAAACTGTTTCTTGGATTCTAAAGGTCCGTTGTCCACGACGTTACTCAGTAGTAACCAGTCAAACTCTTACTCAAAGCATTTATTTCAATTACACCATTTACAGGCACTTTTGAACTATCAAAGAGTCGGCCAGTCAAAAAGATGAAGTTAGTTGCCCATTCCAAAGCGTACTAGGTTCCTATGGAGAAGAACTGGCCTGAGACTACATGGACACTCTTTTTTTGTTTAAATATTGAAAGTGACGTAAAGCGCGCGTCAATGTCAAGAACCGCGGGAATTGAGGGTAAACGATACAAAAGGGAAGGGCTATATCGGCCTGTTCCTTTTTTTTATTTTTATTTATTTATTCAAAATCTGTATTAACAATAAAATACATAAAATCTGCCAATTTGCATAACAATTTGTCGGCAGTTGTTCTCGTCTAGCATGAATTTTGAAAATTAATGTGCCAAAACTTAATCATGCTAAGTAAACTATAAAATAATATACCTAAAATCGTGATAAAAAATCTCACTTTTTAACCGACTTCCAAAAGGAGGAGGTTCTCAATTCGACTGCATGTTGTTTTTTTTTGTATGTTTGTTACGCGATTACTCCGTCATTTATGAATTGATTTTGATGGTTCTTTTTTTGTTTGGTAGATCATACTTCAGAGGTGGTCCCATATAAATTTTATTAACTTTACTTGGGTAGTTTTTGAGTTAGCTTCAATAATACGTATTTTTACCTCACTTAGTATGTGGATGATATTATGATAACTTCCTGTCACTGTTATTTACATAACAGGTAGTGGTATTCGAATTTGTGTGGGGTAGGTATCACAACTAAAAAGTGAAAAATAACTTTAATTTCGGAAGTCGGTGACAAAGAACGAAAATTAAAAACCAAAGACACCGACTTCCGAAATTAGTTATTTTTCACTTTGTAGTGTTTTTTTTGAAGTCGGTTGTTTTTTTTCTGTAAAAAGTTTTTTTTATAAAAAGACATTATAGCAAACGTGAGGTTGGTTATAGACATAGCTATGGAAACAATGATAGATAATGTTTTTGTAAGACTCTTATAAGTTGGTCCTTAGACTTGACATGCGATATCAGTTTTGGGGGTAGCTCATTCACTAACGTTGGTACTACGTACCTTTTTGTGCGCTTACCAAAGTATTTTGTTACTTTTGGAACAGCAAGTGTCTTCTTACATTACTGTCCTCATTGTTGATTTGAATTTATAACGCTCACGTCTTTGTACATCGTTCTCACATGTATAATTTAAATATAAATAATGTAGGTAACCAATAATTTCTAACAATATTTTGATTTAACCCTCTTACTACCGATCGAAGACTTATATTGACATGAAAACCACAGAGATACGGTAGACATATGCAAATGTGCGGAATTCGGATATAGAAGCATAAACAGAGCAATCCGACTCCGTACATCATTGGGACGTAATAGTATTCACCTGCACTTATGTAAGCTCGTGCATATTTTATCGAGCTACTGCTCATGCCAAATGCGTTTACTTATGCGCGAGAAATTGAATCAGTGGCGGATGAAATTTGTGTTGATTTGTGAGGGTTTTGGATGTATGGTTTAGTTTTTTCACTATCTTGACTTTACTTGATTACGTAGTTATCTGTAGTCTAATAAAAAATAATATTTCTGCTTGATTTGGAAATCAAAACATAGAGTCGTCCTTTATTGTGTCGTAAAATAACAACATAACATCACGCCCGTTTTTCCCCGAAGGCTTACGCAGAGGTCATACTGGTCGTACTTTTCAAAATACAGTAAACATATTCGTCTACTGAATTAAAGATGAAATAAAATTGTTTATTCTGTAAATGGGATATCGGAATCACTTTTACACGTCATATTAAAAATAAGCTAGATGAGTCCGGCGTTTCCTATCTGGGGGCCTACCACCAGCTCATAAAGCAGTATTATTTTAATATTACTTCAGTGGGAGAAAGAGATGGAGCTATACGTCCTGTAGAGCTTCATCTCTTTCCCACACTGAAGTAATATTAAAATAATACTGCTTTATGAGCTGTTGGTAGGCCCCCTGACTACTCTGAGAAGAAAGGCCGAAACAAACTCAGAGGTCAGAGTCTCTTTTAAAGTCCAGACATAATCTTAGTCAGGCCATACGAGGACCATGTAGATTAGTGTCTGAAATGGTCTTTTGAGGAAAGAACCACACAGATTTGAGTGGACCTGTCCAGTCAGTGCTAGCATTTGTCAGTAATCGTGGAGCTCAACTCAGAACTTAAGAAGTCCAACTCGACGAATAATACCAAAGAAAGGACATTTGGGTAGGCCGCATAAACTACTCAAACTGCTAGACCAACATTAAAACTAGCTGATAAATAAAAATAATAATAATATCCACATAGTCCTCACATTCATAATAAATATAATAATCTATTACTTTACAAAGTAATCATGTCATTTTGAATATAATTTTCAACAAGAAGATGAACTTGTTTTCAATCAACTTTAGAAGTTCAACAATTGCTACTTACAGTTATTTGTTACCACGGTAGCACATACATATATGAAGATTACTCTCAACGAGTCAGTACGGAGCAACAAATAACAAAATTAACTACGTAACTCTTCTACATCCCCGCGCTCACTTCCCTTCCCAATTCCAAACGACACAAGTATACAACTAACTTACCGCTCCAAGCACCTCCAGAATTTATAATTCCCCATAAAACTAAGTTTAAAGTTGAAATTAAAACAGAATTAAGCCGTCGTCGGCGAGTTAGTTGCATTTGTAGCGGCGCATCCCGTCGCTGTCGTGGGTACTCGGTACTCGCACATTTACATAAAGCGCTGGCACCACTCCCACCAGAATTACCATAAGCGCTTAATTATTTTGTTTATCTGACCACTAAACTGCTTTGACTTCTCTGAGAGACGTGGAACTGAGCCAGTGTGTTAATATTCCGCTGGATATAGCGCTTTTTTCTCAATGTCCGCTGTTGGCAGCGAAGTGGTATTTACTCTTTAATGTAAATATAGATAAAAGCAATTTATTTGCGCATACAGCACCTGAGGGTTAATGTGTGTGCACTGAGAGTTATCTACTGCTGTGTTGTTTTATTTGTTTTTAGGGTTCCGTACCTCAAAAGGAAAAAACGGAACCCTTATAGGATCACTCGTGTGTCTGTCTATCCGTCTGTCACAGCCAATTTGCCCCGGATCTAAGAGACCGAATAAAAGTTGAAATTTGATACACATATGTATTTCTGTGACCCAAACACGGACGTGTAACGTAAATAAATGAATTATGAATATGGGGCTCACTTGGGGGAAAAGAAAGAAAAAAAAACAAGAAACTTTTAAAAAAAGTTTTTCAATCTGTATCGTGTGACATATCTAATGAAAGGGCTTGTTACAAGAATCTCAAATATATTTTTTTAGAAAATAGATGAATCTCCGAAACTACTGAGCCTATTTTTTTTTTTAATACTGAAAATGTTTCTTCACTCATAAATTACAGGAAAACCTTATGAAGTCTATAATAACATGGTAAATCTATCAATATTGTGCGTACAAACTTATATTTGCAGTTGGAATGTATGGGAGAACATGTATTTCAACTACAATGTTAAGTTTGTATTTGGGATAAATTCATCCCAACTACGGAGCCCTTTTTTTTTTTGGGTGGGAGATTATCAAATAACTTCTCCCGCTCTGGGCGGAGCGGGAGGGCGTGTCAGATTCTTACTGACTAAAACCCACCCGTGTTCCTTCGGTTGCCCTGTTGCCGGGGGCCACGATCCGATCACGTCCCTATCGGTTTTCTTCGAACCCCCGGCAGGCATTGGCCCTAGCGGACCCCGTCAATTCTGCTGACATCTCTTTGAGGCGCGCGTGAAACACAACGCGCCATCGACCCTTGTGCGTAGTCCGACACGCACTTTGCCGGTTTTCATTTAAAAGAAAGTAACTTTAGTTCGATAATGTTCTACATACTAATTGAATCCAAGTTTAATTAAAATTAAATAAAGTTACATTCCTCCTACGTTTGCTGTCAAACTATAGTTAGTTAAACAGCAAGTTATAAGGGTCTCCCATTGATTACCGCAACGAATGGCCCCGGTCACAATATTGCCACACAACAAATAGTTCACGGACAGTCATTAAGCAACTCCTGCTCCGCACAGTTCAACACTCGTATTTTAATTACCCTTTAATGTTACTAAACTACACACGAAACTTCGTATTTAAATTAATAAAACCTAACAACAGTTCTAACAGGAAATTTCCGCCATGCATACTGATGTGGATTACATTAAACTACTACTACTATTTCACGGGAGCTGCATTAGTAAAAGTAATTAAAAAATAAATATGAACATAAAGAGAAGGGAATAACTTTAAATGGGATAAAATTGGTAGTAGTTTTTTTTTTGCTACCTCGTTGGTCTAGTGGTCGCAAGCGCTACTGCTGAGCATGAGGTCCTGGGTCGGGCAGTGTTATTGGGTTTTTCTATCTGAAATTTCTCAGTAGCAGCTCGGAGTCTGGATTTTTTGCCCGGTTGATGGCAATAGGCTCGCACCCTATTACATGGGACTTAACATAACTGGCGAAATGTGGGTGTACCTGCTACAGGAACACCTCTGCCCTACCCTACAGGGAAACAAGGCGTGATGTTACGTTAGTTTTTTTTTTTGATATTGCTGCATTTTTAGGAAGGGAAAAATTAAGCTTCTAATTCAAAGTAAATCGACAAAAGCGACCTACACTCCAATTGCGTGACACACTTAAATCACAATCTGGAGGATTTTGAAGAACATTGCTAAACCATTGCACCATAAGTTTGAACAATTCGTCTGCTTGACAACGTAAATAACGCAATGAATATTGTTGATTTGCCAAAATGTGTTACGCAATTTCCCGCTGGAAATACCTACTTTTTTTCGAATATTTGCCAATTCTACAAATATAACCACGCGAAAATAAAATAACAAATTAAGAAAACATATTTTCTAGTTTCTCAGCACCCAAAGCGTTTTCAATGAGTTCCTGATTGGTTACCAACTAAAGGTAAGCGAAGTAGAGAAATTAAGGGGGAAGCGTCAGGGTAGCCCAAGAAATTCAAATTTTCTTACGTTTTTTTGCATTTTGCAGGTCAGTGTCATGTTTCATGTTGATTAAAATATGATTCGCGGTCGTAACAAATATGGTTTTACTCAATTATAATCATTACAATCAGCAATAGTGATTAAGAAGAAGATAAAGGTGTCAAATGTCATGATTTCATGAAATCATGACATTTGACACCTTTGCTAACTTATGGAGTTGTATTGCTGATTGTAATGATTATAATTGAGTAAAGCCATATTTGTTACGACCGCGAATCATATTTTAATCAACATAAAACCTGACACTGATCTGAAAAATGCAAAAAACGAAAGAAAATTTTAATTTCGCGAGCTACCTTGACGCTTCCCCCTTAAACACATCATTCCAAAGAGTTGATGTAGGTACGGTAATTAAGTTTGCTAAGTCCACGCTGGTCTTGGTCCGCATCGGAGGAGACAGTAAATCTATATCTACATACACATAGTTTAAAACATAATCGATTTTCGTGTGTTGTGTGACCGCTTAGATCTTTTAAACCATTTGAATGCGGGTTAAACCATCATTTAGAGAATTTATTCTTGAAGGCCGATAATTGATGGCCGATGGGATCGAAAGGTTCTGGAGTGGCGACCGCGTACCGAAAAATGTAGCGTTGGTAGGCCTCCACATAATTGCGTAACTTATTTTCGTAAATAGATTTGTCTAATCTGTTTCATTTTGACAGTTCAACAACATTCATTGCGTTATTTACGTTGTTGAGCAGATTTTTTTTCCAACTTATTTATTATTTATTTAAATGCCTTAAAACTACCATTACAGGTCTTAACCTAATGCGATAGCCAAGTCACACAAACAATAAGAAAGAAAAAATTATAGATAATTATTTATAACAATGTAAACAACAGCACTTTTGCGAATTCACCCCAGTAACATGTAAATATATCAATTTCGACCTGAACATTATTGATGGTGCGAATTGCTTGAGTCAGAGGGGTTTTAGCCAGCAAGTTGGTTGGCTTATGAAGCAATGGATTATCAATCTGTTTCAAATCGAAACAGATTTTGATTGTGTTGTATTACGTAATTAGTGTACTGGTGAAGGCCGCAGGAATCCGCTGGATGCGGGAAGTACAAAACCGGTCGAAGTGGCGGTGCTTGGGGGAGGCCTATGTCCAGCAGTGGACGTCTTTCGGCTGAAATGATGATTCAGGAAGGATTGTATGTAAAATACATTTATATTTAATTTAGTGATAGCACAGAAATCTTATATTTAATCATTTATAATATTTTTTATTTATTTTTTATTAGGTATTAAATCGTTTATTTCACCCATAAAATAAAAATTGAAAACTTATCCTAAAACATAAGTTATACTAAACAAACAAACCATAAAAAATAAACAATAAAGAAAAATAACAATAAAACAACCCATCATTTCACACCAAGGAAGCCAAAAGAAATGTACCCCATAACCATTGATAGGACATTTATTTTGTCTCCCTCAGTGCACAGTATGAAAAACAGCTTTGACAATACTATTTTTACTTGCCGCAACACGCGAAAAGAACGACGCCCTAAGCTAATAAAGTTATTAAGTTAGTTAATTACTTATTTACATTGTGAGATAGTATAAAAACAAAGTCTATTATCGTGCCTGTCTGACTGATCACAATGGATTTAAATTGGGTTTTCATTGTCATTTAGAGAATTTATTCCGATTCTACGAATATACGTGTAGGTATAATGAATTTATATTTAATTTAGATTTAGCACAGAAATCTCAAAGTTTTAACATGTTGTCGCCGATGCAACCCTTGCAAAGCAGAGCCGAGTCGTTGATCTAAAAATATTATAAAGAGAAAAGATTTGATTTTTTGTATGTTTGTCTGTAATGGATAAACTCAAAAAACACTTTACCGATTTTAAAAATTCTTTCACCTAAAGCTACATTATCAGCGAGTAAAATGGGCTATTTTTATCGACTTCCACGCGAACGAAGAGAAGCTAGTAAGATATATTCGTATGTAGAGCACTAACTATTACGATTTATCGTTCTGTATATATTTTTGTACATGATCCTAGATTTATGAGAACAGGGAAGGGATGTCAACCATTTTGGTGTATTCAATGCAGAATAGCTGCGTTCCGAAACATAGTTCATACAAAATACATTTCTTAGTGCACCACTACTGAGTAGTTTAAATAAGGTCAACTTTGAGTTGGGACCTCAGAGTAAAATTATGCGTAGAATGTTTAAAGCGTCCAGACATAATTTTTGAAGTAAAAACTTCTTTAAGCGCGTTGGGCATTTTTAAGATGGGACTAAATCATTGATTTCACGACCTGTAACCGACACCGTGGAGTAAAAGACATCAACGCGTTGATTACCGCGGCGCCGATTTTTATTCAAGTTTTCACTTCTGTCGGCACTCCCGGAGTGCCACTGTTTGTTTTCTGTCATGTCTTTAAGTCACCGAACTATTTCATAAGATAGACGATAGAATGTTCTTGGAATAAGGGTAGATAATTTTGTGACTTTATCATTATTCGTAAAAAGACAACAGTAACGGATGTCAGTCAGGAAGTTAATATTGAATTCGGACGTTGATCTTTTTTGCTGTTATAAATCACTTATTATTTTTTGCCTTCATTGAGGAAAATGTCCTGACCTCAGGCTGAAAAAGACTTAACAAAAAACATATTTTTTCTTTTCATTGTACGGTCAGCGACGGCCACGTAGAAGAATAAATAAAAATATTATTTTGCGGAATATTGTCGATAAGTTGAGCCAAGTATATGTGACGTGGTTAATTCGACTGCCAAATCCCACCTCGTTAACTGGCATAAAAGATAATGGGTAATTTTAAACGGTACCGGGATTTAAAACTGTCATAGTTGCAAACCTTTCACATAATTTTCAGCTGATATTCTTAATATGGAAAAACAAGCAAGCCTTACAGTAGTCGTATATGACATCTAACATCTCACTTTGATAATAAGCAATATTAAGGTATTAAGAAACATTAAAGGGCCTCATCAAGGTCGTTTCTGACGGCCAACTCTATCACCACGCGCGCTCATTTCGCGGCTTCTTGTTACACACTTCCATCCCTTTTCACGAAATCACTCCCATAGATTTTTAGGGTACCTATATATTATTATGCTCTGTGCACAGATTGCAGGAAAGCGATAGCAAAGATGATAAACATAAAAAAATATAGGTAGGTAATCCTTGTTAATTTATGCTTGATTAATTGACTATTACTTTGCCTTAATTGAATGTACCAACTTACAAACGAAACATGAACGAGTTCTGGATAATTTCACAAAATAAATTAATAGTTCCAATTTAATTTTTTTTAAATATCTTTTTTATCAATTTGATAACAATATTTGTGACGATGAAACGTCGACAAGAACTTAGTATAAGAACGATTTTCTGGTTTTTGCAATGGAGTAAGAGAACGTTCCAACAGTGCATCTTACAAACAACAGTTAATGTTCTCTTTGGGAAACAAAATAAACGAGAAAAACACATTTCCCAAAGTAACCATAACATTAATTCTGAACAGCTGTTCCAGTGGCATTCTAACCACAAAATTCAAGTTATTCTAGTAGAATTTACAAAACACACATTCATCAGTTATTCATGAGACACGATAAAGATAGACTGCGCTTTAAATCATTTTTAGTGTGCCTTATCTCATGAACGGGAACCATTTTAGGATTGCTTATCTTGCCACCATTTTCCTTGTCACCGCACCTTTATTTTTGAAACTATGTCGTTGAGCCAATTCTGCTAAATGTTATAGGCAAAGCGGGTTGCGCAATGATTTTAGTTGGTTTAGAAAATGAAGGCCAGATCTTACGTTAATGTAGCATTTGTTTTAATAGAGGTAGGATTTGTAAACCTTGAAGTACTTTTTAACGTGAAGTGCCTACCAACGTGATCATCTGCGTAATCTATGTTGGCATCGGCATTTAGTAAAATTAGTCTAAAAGTACCATTCCGTACCCGACCGCAGGAGGCAACTGCAGGCGATGCGTCGCAGTTGTCGAGAGTTCAACCTCAATTTTATTGTTTATGCCACTTGTTGACTGCTGACGTTAGCGATATTCTTTTATTACTGTATGTATCACTTGAAGAAAAAATATGTATGTTGAATATTATAAAAGCTAATAAAATTAACACAGTTATTCAATATCAATTACTCCATTACTTGCTCCAACAAAGGTTATGGGCCCAGCACGCTTCCACTGCGCGGTAACACGTCATGTCGCTGCAGTCATGATTTCAAACCCGACCGCAGGCGGCAACTGCTCGTATTCCAGTCGGTAGATAGAAGATAGAAAAATGTGACTAATGGCTCGAGCGTTGGCGGCACTACTGGTCTGCGGCGTGTTATGGAAGGTATTTTATAGAAATTCATAGAAACCAGTCGTGTCGCGGCGACACGTCACCTGCAGTTGCCTCCTGCGGTCGGGTACGGAATGGTAGACTAATTTTTACATGGAGCAACTGGCTACTTGACCTCCACAACCCAGTGCCAGTTCAGTCTGACAACTTATCATGCCAAATGGTACCTATCCATTTTCAAGACTTGTTGTCAGACTTTCAGGCTTCTACTGTCCGTATCAACTGTCACGTCCTACGCACGGGAACAAAATAACTACCTACAAATAATTAAAAACCAACTTGTTTTGTGCCATGCTAATTACATGACAGTAAGGACCACGTTAATTATACCGCTCTCCATAGAAGTAGTCAAAACGAAATGAAGAACGAAAAACTCGGCAAAAAAAAACACTCCATAGCGAAACGCAATCGCAGATTCGAATTAAAACTTTTTAAATTAGGCTGTCAACATTTACATCTACTTTACATGCTGTTTATTTGTACAGTGCTACAAAGATCCTTTGGCGTTAGAATCACATTGACAGGGGCAAAAACAAGATGGCCGCGTTAGTTCCGATTTTGGCCACATAAACGTAACAAGCAGTGCGCAATATAGCGTTCATGACTAGTTCACAAAGTGCACAATATTCGCCCGCGACTTTGTATGTCATAGAACTCATATAAAGAATCAGTAAACAATTTACGACTATTTTATAGTTCTACAGATCTCTACGATTCGTTCGGTCGCCACATGTTCTATTTAGATACATTTGTTTTATACAAATTTGCAATACATGATATTGTAGCCTTATGATCGTGATAATGTTACAGAATTATGTTTATTACAAACAAGTTTTGAAATTGAAATTTATTACAACACTTTTCCAAACTACGTTGCAATCAGTTTCTATTATTCTAGGTACCAGGTGCGGCTTAATATGATTGGGTATGTAGGTACTCTTCATGCAGATACATGAACTCATTAACCTTATTATGTACCATGTCCCATATGTTTGTCTAACATAATTATGGGACGCATTTCTGAGAACCTAAAAACGTTACTGAAGCCGCGATTGCCGTAGCCACCTACTAAGCCCAACTCATCTAATTTATTATAATATTTTTACCTTTACTATCGACTCGAAAAGTAAAAGAATTTACCTAAGTGCTATAGATTCTAAAGAGCTGTTTTACTGCATAAAATACGGTACACATTAAGTAAACTGTGCTACCCTTTGCACACCAAGCCATCATCACTGTTTCTTTTGAGTTGCAAGCTCAGAAAAATGATCCAATTTACACAACGCTAGTTGTAAATACGTCCTTAGGGTGTCCTTACATTGACTGCTGCGGCGATGACGGTTTAAAAATGTTCTGAACGTAAGAGCGTCAATTACATTGTCACCACCGTACCGCAGTGGCTAAGCCAGCAGAACTGCTGTTTTATGATGCTGTAAGCATATAAGACGTTGCAGCGACGTAAGCTTCACAGCATCTGTTCGGTGTTTGGACGATTTGGATCTGACTTCACACATTTTTTAACCGACTTCCAAAAGGAGGAGGTTATCAATTCGACTGTAGTTTGTTTTTTTTTTTTTTGTATGTTTGTTACGCGATTACTCCGTCAATTATGAATTGATTTTGATGATTCTTTTTTTGTTTGGTAGATCATACTTCAGAGGTGGTCCCATATAAATTTTATTAACTTTACTTGGGTAGTTTTTGAGTTAGCTTCAATAATACGTATTTTTACCTCGCTTAGTATGTGGATGATATTATGATAACTTCTTGTCACTGTTATTTACGTAGCAGGTAGTGGTATTCGAATTTGTGTGGGGTAGGTATCGCAACTAAAAAGTGAAAAATAAAAACTTTTTACAAAAAAAAAACAACCGACTTCAAAAAAAAACACTACAAAGTGAAAAATAACTTTAATTTCGGAAGTCGGTGACAAAGAACGAAAATTCAAAACCAAAGACACCGACTTCCGAAATTAAAGTTATTTTTCACTTTGTAGTGTTTTTTTTAAAGTCGGTTGTTTTTTTCTTCTCTAAAATTGCGTGAAACTAAGCCACTGAGCGTTTAAATATAGTAGTAAAATACAGTTCTTTTGTCGAAATATCATAACAATTAGCAAAGAATAAGTAATAGTTCCCTCTCTCTCTCACAGAGAGGAGGCCTGTGTCCCAGCAGTGAGAACATTTATAGGCTGATGATGATGATGATGATGAAGTAATAGTTGCTATTTCTTGTAAGCGAGCCTGTCGATAATTACGAAATAGCTAAGGGTATTTCGCTAGCACTAGAGTTGATACGTAGCTAAGCTAAGGTAATGAGGCCGACCCTCATTTAGTCGGTTTAATCTTGTCCGTTGTCGATCCATGTGTAGACACCCTAACACTTAGTAAACCATAAGTCTCTCCCGTCTTGTTTGCAACTTGCATTTTTCCATTGTTAAACAGCAAAAAGCTTGCAAAACATTTCTGACATCAGTTAATATTAAAGGAAGAAACTGGTATACCAACGTAAATAAAATGAACTGAGATTCCTGTGAAAAATTGTGAACTAGAAACCTAACAAAGGTTGATGATATTTTTTGTATATTTAAATGAGAATAAAATGGTAATGTTGAAAGGTTATTTAAGTTACAAAGTACGTTGTAGAACCTGAAACTTATTATTTGAAAACCAGGTACCTACATAATTGAAAGGTCAAACCGTCAGACTTGGGTATGAATGGGAGATTCAATTAAAAAAGCCTTAAAGCACTGTTGAACTTATAACAATATAATTCTCTACAATTGTTGGGCTAACGAGTCAACATTTGTTTCAAAGTTGAAATTAATTTGTTTCGTGGGTGCGTGGGCCCTGCGTGAGTAACACAGACACAAAGAAACGTGATATGGGTGTTTTAATGGGGTACAAAGGATGGCCCTCACATGTGCAAATTACCGGTGTTCACTAATTAGCCACATGGCTACCAATGTTACCAAATTTTACAAATTCAGAGTCATACAATTTATTTCAAATAGGCACATAAAAGGCATGTTTGGAGCGTAAAAATTTACAAAAAAATAATAAAAAACAAGTTGCCCCTTCCAAAAGGCAGTTACATATGGAGAAAAATGGGAAAGAAACTCCACACTTACTCTTTTTAAATGTTAACAATATTTTACTCAAAAATGCATGTAATGTGGTCATTATTTTGACAACCTTGTTTGAGCAAAGTCGACTTTGCCGTTCTGTTTCAAGGAGCGGCCGGCAAAGTTTTGCTGGTCGCTCTAACAGGCCGGCAAAACCGACTCGGCCGCTATTTTGACGTTTCAACGTTTTAAAAAATCAAATGCAAAAAGTTTTTATTTAAAACATAGCTGTTTGTATTTATAGAGATAGGTACAAAAAGATTTTATTCCATATTTGGCTGTATAGTTCCAACTACCAATGTTAAAAAAAAACAAAGAAGTAACAAATGCGCGGTTCAGCGAAAATTTTATTTTTATTTAGTGACTTTTTTGCTAAAAATGAGCTATCAAAGCGAAAATTCTTCCAATTCAATGTGTTTAACACCGCCAGACATTAAAGATGAAGCTAAATTAGTGGTTGAAAATTTAATACCGCGAAACTCAAAGGAAAAATATGAGCTTGCATATGAAAAATTTGTGCAGTGGAAAATCAGTAGGAAATCTAAATCTTTACTTGCTGGTTTTATTTAGATTAGGTACTTGCATTTTTGAGTAAAGCACTATACAAGCCTTGGCCCACTATGACTGCTTCGCTGGTCACGCTATGATTGCCTCGAGCTAGCCTAGCTACGCTCTAGACCTTCCAGCTTGGCCATCATTGCAGCCCTTGCTGTCCTCGCTGTAAAGGCCTCGACCTACGGCCTCGGCCTTTATCTCAGCTCGTCCATCAAGTGCTGCACGCTGACCGCGCTGTGTCGGCCTGGAGCCGCGCTACGCTGCGCTGTCGGCCATCATCAGCGCGACCAGCAATGTAGTCATTATAGACCGCGGCAGTAATGTACTTTTAAACACATTTGTAAGCTATTGCATAGCTTTTATCGCGGGCTTTGAGCACGGCGACCAAAGTCAAAGTCAAAAGTCAAATAATTTATTTCAATTAGGCACAAAAAGGCACTTTTGAACGTCAAAAACAAAAATAGAATTGATTCTAGTCGCCCCTTCCAAAAGGTAGTTTTCGTATGGAGAAGAATGGGCAAGAAACTCCACCGTTACTCTTTTAAAATGTTTTACAATATTTTGTATACATCTATCCTATATCTATAAAATGGTAAACTGACTGACTGAATGACTGACTGACTGGGTGATATATCAACACACAGCCCAAACCAATGGTCCTAGAGACATGAAACTTGGAGGGTATGTTCTTTGTGATGAGTAAGTATCCACTAAGAAAGGATTTTTGGGAATTCCACCCCTAAAGGGGTAAAATAGGGGATGGAAGTTTATATGAAAATCCGTCAGTTTTGAAGTTAGAATCTTAAAATTTTGCGTTTAGGCTGACAATTGAAAATTAATTTATAGATATCTCAGCATTTTTGATAATTCTACCCCCGAAGGGTTAAAAAAGGGGATGAAGTTGAAAAGTCCTTAATTTTCGAATTTAAATCACTAAATTTGCTATCTACGCTTATTGTTAGAAGCTATCGCAACGGTGTTGTTAAAATTTAAATTCAAAAGGGGGATAAAATTTTGTTTTTAATTAAAGTTCCTTATTTTTTTAAGTTAAAATCTATCTATATCTATAAAAGGAAAAGGTGACTGACTGACTGACTGATCTATCAACGCACAGCTCAAACCACTGAACGGATTGGGCTGAAATTTGGCACACAGGTAGATAATATGACGTAGGCATCCACTAAGAAAGGGTTTTTGGAAAATTGATCTTTAAGGGGGTGAAAAGGGGGGATTTTGTATGTATGAATTTTTTTATTCCTTAAGTTAATAAACTTGAAACTTGGCACGAATACTTATCTATATAAATTATAAAGTTTGCCATTTTTAGTTTTTCTAAACTACTCCCTAAGGGAGGATTGGGGGGTGTCAAAGTTTGTATGGAAGAATTTTAACGCGCGGTCTGATTAACTCGAAACTCAGTATTTATACTTAAGACTGAAAACAAATAAAAATGTATATCAAAGTTTTTTGAAAATCTACCCCTGACGGGGTGAAAAGGGGCATTTATTTTTACAGGGGAGGATTTTACTGTTTGGCTTGATTAACTTGAAAATTGGTATAAATAATCTATGTCAAATAATGGAAATGTCACAATAGACTTTATCAAAAAATATTATCACGCTATTTGCTATGGGGGATAAGCAATATTGCATTATGTTCGTATTCTTCTATGGTTTACAGCAAACTGTAAAAAGACTATCCAAAAGGTTATAATTTTGCAGATAATTACGGATTTAACCGTTTAAAACATTATCATCACGCTATATCTTTATGGAGCTAAGTAGTCAATCATAACATATACAGAGTGGATGTTGATATGGGGCAGTAAGGGCAGGTACCTTAACCGTTGTCGCTACAAGAAAACGGTCTTAGGAGACTGTCCTTAACTTTTTAAAACATTTTGATCTGCATTCATAGATTTTGAAAAAATTGTACAGTCAGCAAGAACATGAGCAATTTTCACAAAAACTTTTTTGATGCCTGTCGATCCTATTTCTTATTACTAGGGTTAAAAAACTATATCGGGCCAACTGAGGTTTGAGTACGAGAAAATTCAGAAATTGCAAAAAACTTTCTATACATTTCGTAGGAAATGAGCCTGAGAGGAGATAGAACAACATGAAATATTATCCGTAACGATCAAAATCAGTAGTGCGCGCATAGCCTAAGTTTTTAATACCTATCTATTTCAACTTGATACCTCCACGCGTTTCTGAGAAAAAGTGTCTTGACAGGCAACGATGTCATCCTTTAAGGGTTTCCATTTTTTATTTTGAGGTACGGAATCCTAAAACAGATTTATTATCTATCTATTTGTTACCTTTTCATGCCGTAACGGCTGAACAGATTTCGATGAATGGTATACGGATAGGCCATGACCTGGGTTAGGACATTTGATAAGTACTCTGAATATCGGTAGTACGTTCCTGTGGGATATTTTCCGACCTTTACGCGTGCGAAGCCGCGGGCAAAAGCTAGTTAATTATATGTGAAGACGATGCACCTGGAATAAGAAACCGAACCGAACCGAATCAAGAAATTCCGTAACGTAACGAAAATAAAACCTAACACCCCCCACTCCGCCTACCATGTAATGACGGTTCCCATGACAACGTGATGTTATCATTGGAAACGTGATGTTGTTATGGAGGTTACAAATGTTATGCAATAGCTTTACCGCGGCAGTCCCCGAGTGTCACACGTTTTTTTTTTTTAACCTACGCTGCCCCACTCCTGGGCAAAGGCCTCCCTCTTCTCCTTCCACCTTTCGCGAGCCCGCGCGTCCTCCTTCCAGTTTTGACGGAATTTATTCAGCTCGTCCCGACATCTACGTGGTCTGCCGCGACCCCGCCCCACTATCTCAGGGCACCAGTTCTGTGCTATTTGGGCTCACAGTTTGTCCGGCATACGGCAGACATGTCCTGCCCAGTCCCATTTAAGTTGGGCAGCCTTTTGAGCCACGTCAGCTATTTTTGTTTTGGAGCGCAGTATTGTGTTTCTAGTATACTGCGCTCCATTGCTCGTTGGCAGACCTTGAGTTTGAACTTCTGGATGTTAGTCAAAGACCAAGTCTGTGCACCATAGGTTAAGACGGGAAGAATACACATGTCCATGAGCCTGCGTTTCAGTGCCATAGGCAACTCACCCTTGAATAATTCCTTCATGGACCAGTAGCTCTTCTAGGCTTTTTCCGTTCGTCTTGTGATTTCTTTATCTTGCCTCGCCTGGAAAGAGACTACTTGGCCCAAATAAAGGTATTCCTGGACATGTTGTATTATCTCCCCGTCTACTTTTATGCTTCCAGGTGTTTCGTTGCATATAACTTTGGTCTTCGACATATCTTCAGTCCAACCTCATTGAGGCTTGCATTTAGTTCTTCGAGCATCAGTTCAAGTTCAGTGGCTGAGGATGAAAATAAAATTATATTCATTAATTATATTATACACATTAATTAAATAATTATATGTGAACACGGTGTACTTACCTAGAATAAAATTACTATACCACAATAGGTTAAAAGAATTTAAAATGCAGCAATGACAGATAAATTAATTACATAGTAGATTCATGGTTCTCACATACTTACAAAAAAAAGATATAAGTCAGTGTGGGAGTAATACACCTTAGTAAACACTTTTCTAATTGTAATAAAACTAATTAAGTAGGTATCTATTATTCTTGTGTTAAATGTGTCTGGAAGTATTAAGACTAGGCACTCTAAGCACAAGACTAAAAAAGGAACAGACTGCAAGCTTCATACTAACGCTTTGCGCGAGATCACTACTACACGCACAGCTTTGTGTGCGTGCAGTGTCACAGACAAGGCGCGCGGGGGGTGCACCGGCGCCCGCTAGAGGCAAACTGGTTTGAGCCGGCTGATTCGGAAGCCAACGTTCAGGGGTACGCCGCGCGCCGTGTGCCAGAGCGGTACGAGTGACGCGGACATTTAGGTTAATAAAAATGGCAAATTGTTATAAGTACTGTGTGTATCAATAATAGTAGGAAAAGCAAGGTTTATTTTTTTTATCCAAAGGATTTTGTCAGGTTATTATCTATATCTACCCATACCTACTCATTTTTAATGCTTATTGCAGAATTATTTAGTTACGAGATAGGTAGTATCCTAAATAAAGATGGCCATAAAGTTTTCCCATAAGAATTATTATTTATTAATCTTATGGTTTACCGCCTATATTAGCGAGTTATTGTTTGTCTCCTATTTGTTTCGTATTTTTGTTTTAGTAGGTTTGTAGGTACCACTTACGTTCGTGAAATAGTAAAACCAGAAAGGAAACTTTATAGTTTCGCCATGTCCGTCTGTCCGTCCGTCTATAAGTCACGGTATTTTAATAAGTAACCAACTTCAAAAAAAGCAAGCAACGTATGCATCTATGTATGTATAACTATTTGACAGTATAAATAAATACTTACATACTTTACTATCGTGTTTTATTAGCATATAAGCTTAATCAGCCTAGGTATAATGTTCCTACTGTTGGGAAATAGCCCTCCTCTTTCTGTGAGAGCGAGTGGGCCGTAATCCACCAAGCGGGCTCAGTGCGGGTTGGTGGATGTCATATGTTTTCAAATTATTGGTTCTAGGACATGCCGGTTTCCTCACGATATTTTTCTTTACCTTTTTGAGAGCAGTGGTAATGAAATAATTTATACAAAGTGCCTGATTGGATTCGAACCCTAGACTCGTAAGTCGTGACCGTTACCACTGGGCCACCACTGCTCATTTTATTACCCGACTTCAAAAATGGGAGGGTCTCAGTTCAACAACGATGCACGCATTGTGTGTATAATTATTTCACAGTATGATTAATTAAATAGGTATTACTTAATTTTAAACAAACTGTTAAAATAATTACCGGTTCGGTACCGTAATTGGAAAACGGAAAACTCACGGGATCACCTCAGTCACAGTGCGTGTCCGTTCGTCTGTCCGTCTGTCTGTCTGTCCAGCTGTCCATTCGTCCATCCATCCGTCCGTCCGTCTGTGCTCATCGCCGAATCTCGACTCGCACTTACCCGGTTTTTTAATCTGTAATATCCGGGTGACAGCCCTATGAAAGTAGGTAAGAATTTTGAACTCTGTTAGGAAGCTTGCCTTCTGCTCGTTTTTTATTCTTGTGCTCTAAGCGCAAAGTGTTTTGTTGTTGGGTTATTAAGACAATTTTTTTATGTATGTAGGCGTTTTGTAATGTTTTAATTTTATGGTGTATCAAATACTTATAGTTTGATTATTCAATGACAATAGAGTGGTTGTGTTTCGAATTTCCGAAGGGAAGCCGGTAGGAATCGGCTTAAATGGACACGCCGCCGCTGATATAGAACCACTTTTTACAATTTCTTAACCAAGATCAGAGAGATATGACTTACCTCTTATAAAAGAAAGAAAGAAAAATAGGGTTATTTGTCACAGAAACACGTGCATACATAAAAAACATGAGTAATAAACAACAAAAAGTACATAATAAATCACGAGCATAAAACAGAAATTATTCGGCAGCTGCTCGAAATGACTGTGATAAGAAGGCTTCCACTCAGCATGACGAATACATACCAGCGTCAGCTATGTAGAATAACATCACGTGCCACATTGGTAACTCCACAGGACTCCAAGCACTCTAACACAATTTCCACGCAAACTCCGCCCCCTTGCACCCCGCCACTCTACTATGTGCACTAAACGCTAACACATCAGTAGTAAAGTTGAATATCGCGTGCGCTCTTTGATCGTGTTCGAGCATGGAACTAAAACTAAATGGCGTAAGTCTCAATTATTATTCTTATTTCGTTTATAACTAAAGTAATGTTTAAATGTTTAATGTTTAAATGTTTATTGTTAATTAAAACGGTAACACCAATTACATTAATTAACAAAGAAATTCATGAACAATTATAGTAAACAAAAAATATTTCAAATATTATCATATAATAGAGGACAACCTAGCATACTTACTCTCGCAAAACATCAGACATACATACATAATTCTGCTCCATTCATCAGCAAACAGATCACATTCAGGATTAGTGGTCAGGAGGGCGTTTAGCATCCTTAAAGTACGACACACAGGGGATTCAGCTCGGGCGACAGTTTTAGATAACGGCAGCGCAAACAGATCGCGTCAACGGCTTTGGCGATGCCCGATGTATTTGTCGGGAACGAATAGCCGACAGAAAAGATCATGTAGTTCGGGACTGTCAATGCGTCCTCTAAGAGTTTTGCAGGCTACTGTGAGCTGTAGAAAGCCTCGTCGAACCTCCAATGAGTTGAAGCCCAAAACTCCTAGGAGGTAATTAGTAGGGTACATGTAAGGAAAGAAGTGAAACGTCTTTTTATACAGAAATCTCAGGAAAGTTTTTTGTACCTTTTCCAGCGTTAACGTATGAGTCGCTGTGTAGGGATGCCAGATACAGGCACCAGCCTCAAGTTTGCTACGAACCAAAGTGGTGTACAGAAGCTTAACTACATTTGGGTTGTGAAAGTCACGCGCATTTCGCAAAACAAAACCCAAACGCCTAAAAGATTCCTTGGCAAGAGTGGAGACATGATCTCTAAATGTCAGACCAGTGTCAAAGGTCACGCCCAGGTCCCTTATCTTGGTGACACGACTTATTACTTCACCACCCAATCTGTAGTTATAGTGAAGTGGTTGACGTTTTCGACTGTACGTCATGACGTAACACTTACTTTTATTGAAAGAGAGTTTATTGACCATGCTCCACTTATATATAGCATCAATGTCCCTTTGTAGGAGAATGCAATCCGCAACCGTATCAATTTGAACTACTAGTTTTAGGTCGTCGGCGTAGAGCAAGCATTTAGCGAACCTAACCTTATTTATAAGATCATTGATCATGATAAGGAAAAGCAGTGGCCCAAGCACGGATCCCTGACTCACCCCTGAACGGGTATTATAAGGTTCAGACTCAAAGCAACCATGCCTAACAAATTGCCTGCGGCCTCGCAGATAGTCCGCAAAGAAGTTCAGAAACTCGGACGAGAAACCTGATGCTTCCAATTTCATTAAGAGCACGTCATTGTCAACCCTATCGAACGCTTTGCGGAAATCGAAATAGAGGACATCCACTTGCCCCCCACTGTCCAAAACCCCAGAAATATAATCAACGTGAGTCATCAGATTCGAATTGACTGAGCGGCCTTGGCGAAAGCCGTGCTGGGCATCAGATAGAAACGCATTTATACGTTTATAGATGTACGTGTGGAGTATGTGCTCGAAAACCTTTGCAAGAGTTGGCAGAACAGCAATAGGCCTGTGTTCCACCACTGATGATTTGTCACTGGTTTTTGGAATGGGAATAACACGCGAGATTTTCCATTGCTCAGGGTATACGCCGGACTGAAGGGCAAGATTAAAGATATGGCAGAGAGGAGTTGCCAGGATATCGTGGCATCCCTTGAGGATAAAAGCAGGGATGGAGTCAGGGCCGATCGAGCTATGAGGTTTAAGTTTAGCAATACCTTTAACTACGTCTTGTGGGGTCAACAGAGGGAGAGGGATGTTATTTCCTGAGTAGTAGGTCGGCCTGAGATTATTTGGGTTTAATTCAGGAGAATCAATTAAAAACACGCTGGAAAAGTACTGAGCGAACGCTTCCGCAGCATTGATACCCGAGTAAACTATACCGTTGAGCACAACGTCAGGCTCGAAACCACCCTTCGATCGCAGGCTCGAGACATGGTGCCAGAACTGTCGTGGATTACTTCCTATGTTGTTCTCTACAGTACCACAGTATGATTTATAAGCCTCCTGAGTTCTGATTTTTAAATTCGAACGTAGAGCACTAAATTGAGCATATATAAGGTTACAGCGAGAAAGTTTCCATTTATGATGCAATTTGTTCTTACGCTGAGTGTCTTTGACTAAATCTCTTGTAAACCAAACTGGATATCGTCTGCAGCCAGAAATTTTCCTCTTTTTTTTTGGGATACATGAATCGAAGAGATCATAAAATATTGTATAAAGCTGACTAGTAGCCGAGCGTGCATCCCGGCCGCACAGAAGATCCTGCCAAGGGACTGCACGAATTTGCTCATTTAAGTGTATGTAGTCTCCTTTGCTGAAGTTCCAGTCTCTACTTTGGTCAATGTTGCTAGGGTATAATATTTCCTTAACTTGATGTTTTGACATTATTACGGCAATATCTAAGGGAGGATGATACATGTCGATAGGGACTAGGTCCGAGCCCACGACGTACTCGCAGTTTACTTCGGCGCCCTCCTGAACCAACACAACATCTAACTTACTCCCACGCATATTCATCACTTCATTCATCTCTGCCAGATTACAAAAGTTTAAAAAATAACAGTAATAATTGTTAACATTCACTGACGCACTTTTTAGGTTAAGGTCTGCTAAGATCATAACTCTTCCACTCAAGTTTGGAATAATACTCTCAACCTTACAAAACCACGTCATGTAGTCTTCGTCAGTGGCAGAGGGTTTGATGTAGACAACACACACATACATATTTCGGCCATTCATTTGAATCCGCGCCCACAGGTCTTCACCGCAATCCGTTTCTAGGTCACATTGCCTGCTCATAGTAACGCCATCGCGTGCTGCTAGCAATACGCCACCCCCCAGGGTCACTCTATCTCTACGTAGGATGCGCCAATCTCCGTCTGCCAATTCTGAGTCTTCCACTGAGTTATCTAGGTTTGTTTCTGTGACGGCTACTAAATCATGCTCAGATAACAACAAACTTGATCTCCATGTAGGTAACTTCGTTTTGAGACCACGGACATTTTGGTACAATACACGCAGGCAGTTGTTACGATGACTGAAGGTGGGCGGGCTGGTGGCAAGAATGTTAGTGGGATAATTGTTCGCTACTACGGGCACGAAAGTTCTGACGCCATGGTTTTATACAAATATCCTCTGCCCAATTATGAACCGCAGATACTTGATCGGCTAGTTTCGAGGGCACCCCCAACTTAAAAGATGCATAGTTGCCACGGGATTTAAGCGCTTCTACTGTGCAGATATCCGTTCCGCAGATGGAAAGAAGTTGCTCACGCACCTGGCTATCAGTGGTGCCCTGCTTTACATAAAAAAGGTGCAAGTATCTCCATCGTTCAGAAGCCTCTAACTTAGTGGTGCCAGGCGCAGCTGTCCCCCGCATAACATTACCAAGCGAGCGACGCGAACGCCTGTGTCGAACTTCAACCCAACCGTCATCATGCGTCTGCCCGTTCAAGTCCATGCCACCCACAGAAACATTCGCGGTAGCAATAGCAGGAGCAGCAGACACTGGCAAAAGGATTTGGGGCTTAGGCACTTGCCGTTGCCGGGCGGCTGCCGTCACTAGATTGGTCGGTAAGCGTATATCTCGCCCGCTCTGCTGACAAGTTTCCTGATCCACTGCTTTCTCTCCTACGGAAGCCATCGTTACATGAGGCTCCCTTACATTTGGTGGTAATCTCATGGGGCTGTTAGTAGTTTTTAGGCCAAAACGAGAGGTAAGCTCTGGGATTACCTCGTGTTGACTGTCTAGACCCGACCCCGTGACTTTTGCTCTCTCGAGATTCACGTTAATGGTGTTCATGCTAATTTGAAGCTCAGTGGCGGAGGTCTGAATTTCAGCGCACAGATTTTTAAGATCGTTAACATCCTTAACCAGTGTAGAGAGGATTGCATCATACTCACATTTCCACGTAGACAACCTTCGGTCATTGTCAGTCTTCCATGAGTGCAATAGTTGCATAAGTTCCTCCTTTAATTCGCTGCATGCGCAGGAGGAAGAGGAATGCATCACCAGTTCGTTGGGCGAGTCATCGATACATAGTTTCTTATTTCTATGCGTAACATTCTTTCTGGCTTCACTGCTACTGGAAGCTGAAGCAATTTCAGGAACCGACTGAGAATGCCCTGGTATGGGAGTCGTCGGTGGAGTGCGTTGCACTTTAGGCATTGTTATTAGCAGCTTGTAAATCAATGCTTAACAACTAATTAAAGTCCGTACCTGCGTGTTGTTGTGAGATAGTGCGCTGGTGCAACTTTATCGGCAAGCACACAGTGAGGACGTGTTATCAGGCCCGGGGTAATCCGAAAGCAAAATAATATTAAAGTTATTTGCAATCTAAACAGAAGTAACGTAGTTACCCAGAAAGTTGAAGTGGCGCCACCTATCATGAATCGTTATGATTATGATTATGTCGATCGCTCGGTGTCTAAATATGAATAATCGAGTAAACTTGGGTGCGTAGATCACACTTGTGGCGCCCCCTATCGCACGGCGAAAAATCAAATGCGTATCGACTCACTGCGCACGCAGTATCGACTACCAGGAACGCAAGCCCTATATGCTGCTACTTTGCTAATAACTGATCTAGAGAAAACATATCTTATGTCTGGATAATAAACTATTTTTCCTTACTGTGAATACTTGTTTTAGACATAAAAGCCGAGTATTCTTCATTTTATTAAAACACTTTTTCAAAAAAGACATGATTTTCGAATAAAAAATTAATCGAGTGAAAATGTTACAATTACGTAACTTTCTTGGACATGGAAACAAAAAGATGCAATAAATTATATACTAAAGTTCCATTTTGATTGTTTGTGTGACTTTTTCAGAATATTAATGCAAATTAACATACAATTTAGGGAGCTCCTCTTGAGGACACGGTACAGCATACGGTGGAGGTCTGCCCGGCTTAGGCGGAGCATCGCCGTGTCCCTGTGGAGGCGATCGGCGGCGGTGATCTCTCGCGTCCGACTCTGGTACATGCCATGATCCGGAGCGAGAGGAAATGGGAGGCCGTCACTTCCTTCTGCGAAGCGGTAATGTTCGCAAAAGAGGAGGCGGAACGCGTGAGGGAGAGGCAAACTTCGCGCCGTCACGCCCCTAACCGCTGCAGGAGGAGACGCCCTGGGCGTCGGGAATCACAGGCCGATTTCCGGCCACCATAGGCACAGGCTTGCAGACGGTGAGCAATGGGTAGCTCACCGTCCGATAAGGACCAGGCCCGGGTCGACGGCGAGATGTCAGCAGAATTGACAGGGTCCACTAGGGCCGATGCCTGCCGGGGTTGCGAAGAAAACCGAGATCGTGGCCCCCGACAACAGGGCAACCGAAGGAACACGGGTGGGTTTCAGTCAGTAAGTGTCTAACGTTCTCCCGCTCCGCCCAGAGCGGGAGAAATTATTTGATGATTTCCCATTCAAAAAAAAAAAAAGGGAGCCTCCTCTTAATTGAAGGCAGCATTTTTAATCATTCAAACAAAGTTTTCTCTTTGCTTTTAAGAAACGTGGGTGTAAATTTTAATGGTTAATGAAAAATTTAAAAGAATGTATCTAACTCTGTACCGAAATTATTTATTTGTTAAAGCTTTATGCACAAATGAAAAATACTCTACAAAGGCGGACTTAATACCTGATACATTTTCTACCTTATGGTAGCCATACACGTTACGATATACTTGCGCAAGTTTAGACTTGCACAATTCTGCGTGACACCGAATGGCTTGGATACTTGTGCTAATTCATCCCACACACGTTAATGTATACTTGTGCAAGTCCAAATCTGCGCAAGTATATCGTAACGTATGTGGCTGGCGAGAGGGAATGGATACATATAAACAAAAATCTATGTCGGGAAATAACCATCGGATAAATTATTCTTCTTTATGTTTTCGAATCGATCGTACTTTCTGTTATATTACCTACCTGCAATAATCACATAACCTACTTAAAAACGCTAATGTTTAAGAAATATCTTCAAATGAACAATCATTAAAAATCCATTCGGATCCGAGCTCTAAATTTTACACGAATTGTATTCATAATAAAAGCGGAAATTTTTTCAGTGAACTGAGTGTATTTTTCTTTTATAACGGGGGAATTTTCCGAGCGTGAAAAATGTCCCCAGTCATTTAGTAATTAGTATTATGAAAATAAATAATATGAGGAGCCTATAAACATGAAACGGGAGAGCAAAAAAACACAAAGAAATGAGATTTTCTAGCTTTAAAACATTATTCTTCTCCATTAAACAAGTCAGTTCTTTAACTAGACTCGTCAACAGTCAAAAATTTAATTCTCGTAGAATTGATAAGCCACATTATAAAAAAAATATTATTACGCAATAAGTGCCATGAGCATCGCAAAGATTTTAAGTGATTTGTGTGGGACGAGCAACAGTAAGTAAATCATATTATTTTAACTTGCGTAGGCCGACAGTCTGGCAGACTGTTCCAGCCCACGCGATAAAAAATCACCTACCTATCTCTGCTCAATCCATCTCAGAACAAAGATTTACATTTAGGTATAGTTTATTCTACGAAATAGCCTATCCTCTACCCTACCCAATTCCTAAATAGTTGGGCGCCGCTGCACGGATGAAATCATTCCACGTACCCTCATCAATCAACTCCACCGAAACGAACGATCATAATTTATACAACAGTTCCTCTATTCATGATTCCATGTGTTTTTCTTCTTCGTATTTACCTGATGCAAATTTCCTTTGTAATGTAAGCAGCAGAAATTTAATTAACTTTCATTTCAAAGCCCTGTTAAAGGTCAATGGGCGCTCGAGGATTCACCGTTTTGTGTAAAAAGGGCCAAACTCCAAAGTCATTCCCGACCCGACTTGAGCATTTTATAGCAACATTCTGCTCTTTATTATGACGTTAAATTGCTTAATTGAAGGATATATTAATTTAACTGAAGGACGATTCTATTATTTCTAGCTTCGACATGCAAATTGAAGTGTACGTGTGTTTCCTGCCGCCGGCTAGGGATGGGTCTGTCTTTATTACTGCCAACTTAAAACTATGTTAATTTTACAAGGTTGAAATTGAATAAATTTATGGTAAAATCTCGGTGAAAAAATCTTTTAAGCTCCATATTCGCAAGGATTATAAGATATTAAAAATATTCAAGCATCCCGTGGAGGAAGATTTTATTCATCAAGTATTTTGTAGGCAGAAGGTTCTACACATCAAGTCATACGCTCCATATATTGCGGTTTTCACAAACATTTTATGTTAATCACGGCTGGTCGGGATCCACAAAAAATGTCCCCACGACACTCATGTCAGCCAAGAGAACTGTGTCCTCTATTCACATGCAAATTGAAGTGAAGGGCCGATTTTTTGTCGAATAGACACTGTCCCAGTCAGGATTAAAGTGGATTACAGTACGTAGAGGTAGATAACAAAAAGATACGGACATAAATCGTGGAGTACTTTTACAGCATTTATAAAAGGGTAATAAAAGGCTTTAGCACTTTTCAAGATAATCTTAAAACATAACAATGATAAACCTTTTCGTGGCCTTACGAAGAATTACGCGATTTAAAAAATGATATAACTCATGAATATTGCGGGATGATTTTTCATAATAAATGCGCTTCGCTGGCATGTTTTGGATCCGCTTTGCTATAAGCAGCCTGATAGCAGATACAAGACTGTGTTTTAGAGATTATGTACGACCGAATGATTAATTTTATGTGCGGTGAAGTTGACTGATCTTCGCTTTTCTAATAGAAAACAGAATTTCACTAAGCAATTGCTTTAAGCAGCCCTTTTTTTTGGATGGAAAATGATTAAATAACTTCTTACTGACAAAAACCCACCCGTTTTCCTTCAGTTGCCTGTATGTTGCCAGGGGCCACGGTAATCCTTTCGGACTTTCCCGCGACTCCGGCAGGCATCGGCCCTAACGGACCCCGTCAGTTCTGGCGACATCTCTTTGAGGTGCGCGTGGAACATAACGCGCCGTCGACCCGAGCTTGGTCCTTATCGGACGGCGAGCTACCCATTGCTCACCGTCTGCAAGCCCGAGATTCGGCCTGTGATTCCCGACGCCCAGGACGTCTCCTGCGACGGCTAGGGGCGTGAAGGCGCGAAATTTGCCTCTCCCTTACGCGTTCCGCCTCCTCCTTCACGAGCATTACTGCTTCGCACAAAGCCTCCCATGCCCTCTCGCTCCGTACCATGGCCTAGACCAGGGCACACTTGGGGTATAAAGCAACCCTGCTGCTATACATTTCTCTATCAAATCTTTACAAAAAGGGAGTAAATACTTCTTCTTTTCGTATGGTTAGTGATTAACCTGGTGTCAGAGTTTTAAAGCCGGCCATGGGTCTGTGACTTGGCTTCACATGCCGTCGAGATATATCTCTCAGGCATGTCGGTTTCTTCACGAAGTTTTCCTTCACCGTTTTTGAAGCAAGTGATAATTATACTATACGCACATTGTTTGTGGGATTCTTAGGGTCAGACTTCTTCAATGAATCTCCTTTTATTTGTTAGGGTTTTAGGCGTTTATTACATAAGAATTACATGTGTTTTTTGGATAAAAGAATAAAATTGTGATGGTGAACCGACTACCATCTTTTCTTGTGTCGAACTGTTGAACGAACCAAAATGAAGGAAGGGAATGTTCTCGAACGTTCTTCGGCGATGACCAATGAGCGGTCCCCGTGCGCCACTCTCGTTCCTTCTCATACCGCCGAGCCTCCGCCTACTCGACGCTAGATGGTTGTGTTGTACTCCGCATCCGTAGATGGCGTTAACATATGCCCCCGGCCTTGGAAGTTCTTACTTCCAACGGAGTGCCGATGGCGTTGACCTTTTGAATAATTATTGTGAAAGTGTCTTCTTCTCTTCTTGTGGTAGCAAAGGACATATTTTGGAGAATGCCCTTCGCACCGTCCCAGTCGCCGTTTTGATGTCAGCTACTCGTGACAGGCCATCTTTTCCAGGGAAAGTATTTAGAATTCTTCCTAAGCGCCACTTGAGAGGTGGAAGATTATCCTCTTTGATGAGTACAAGAGTATTAGGCACCAATTCTTCCTTACTTGATTTCCATTTTGTTCTCGTCTGAAGCTCTGCTATGTACTCTTTGGACCATCTCTGCCAGAACTGCTGGCGCATCTGTTCCACGCGGTCATATCTGGACAGGCGATGTGAAGCTGTAGTCGTCAGATCTGGGCTGGCGTGTGCAGTGAGCGGTCGGCCAATCAGAAACAGAGAAGGGCTGAGAGGAAGAAGGTCAGTTGGGTCAGATGACAGTGGGTACATGGGTCGAGAGTTTAGGACGGCCTCGATTTGAGCTAATATCGTGCTAAACTCTTCGTATGTTAAATTTGCGTTCCCAATAACACGACGGATGTGAAATTTGCAAGACTTTACTCCTGCTTCCCACAATCCCCCAAAATGCGGTGTATATGGTGGTATAAAACTAAATTTAATGCTATCATTTGCTAAAATCTCTGTAATATTATTACGATTGTTTTTTAAAAATTGAGTAAGTTCACTCATTGCCCCAACGAAATTCTTACCATTGTCTGAAAATATTTCAGCAGGTTTACCCCTTCGAGAAACAAACCTTTTTAGAGCTAATATGTAAGCATCTGTTGTTAAATTAGTAACTAATTCTAAGTGAACTGCACGCGTTGAGAAACAGACAAATAAACAAATATAGCATTTTTCCAATTTAGCGCCCCTCCCTTTACGGTTCAAAATGGACATGGGTCCTGCATAGTCTACACCGCACCTCATAAACGGATAACCTGGTTCTAGCCTTTCTGCGGGTAAGTTACCCATTTGAACTGAAACAGTTTTACCTTTAATACGTGTACATGTCACACATGTATGTACAACATTTCTAGCCAGGTTGCGGCCTCTGAGGGCCCACCAATTTTCTCGTACATTAGCTAACAGTGATTGAGGACCTGCATGAAACTGGCGTTTATGCTCATATTGAAACAACAAACGTGTAAAGATATGTTTACTACACAACAGGATGGGGTGCCTTTTATTGTATGGAAAACTTAAAGAATTATCTAGTCTACCCCCAACTCTAATAATGTTATTATTATCAACAAATATATTAAGACCAGAAATATTACGGGTAGTCTTTAAGTTTACATTCCCCTTTGATGAAATATCAAGATCAGGAAACGATTGGTTTTGAGACATTTGAGTCAATTTAGTAATGGATTTATTTAACTCATCCACTTGAAGCGGGCCGTATTTACGGTTTACCTTTATTTTATTACGAACGTTATCAATGAACCGTAACATGTAAGCGAATACACGCTTCATACGAGTAAATGAAGAGAATCTCTCGAACGGAAACGTATTCTCATTAATTTGATGTACCAACAGTGTGGTAGTTAATTTAATATCTGGCAACTCATTAAAATTAACATTATGACAAGTATGATCATAACTAAAATTACACAGCCGTTCGTGCAAAAATGCCGGGCCGTGCCACCAAATATCAGCTGTGCGCAGCACGTCCAGCGTGACCCCGCGTGACACCAAGTCAGCTGGGTTGGATTTACTTCCTACGTGTAACCATGGTAAACTACCGGTGAGTTCATTAATTTGAGCTACCCTGTTTTGGACAAATGTTTTAAGAGTGTTAGGTGACATTCGTAGCCATCCCAACACAATTGTGGAATCAGACCAGAAATAAACATTAGTAAAATTCAAACGAAGTGAATTTATAATTTTTGTGTACAACTTTGCACCTAATAATGCGCCGCATAACTCTAAACGCGGTATAGTTATCGGTTTGACAGGAGCGACCTTCGACTTAGCGCATAACAAGGCTACGGATACATCGGTATTGTTATCCGAGTACATACGCACGTAAGCACAAGCGCCGTAAGCATTTTGAGAGGCGTCAGTGAATACGTGCAATTCTATATTTTGCATTTTGCTATTTATAACCTGACGCGGTATACGTAAATCACCCAAATAGTCAAGAGTGTCAACGAATTTTTGCCAATTAATTAAAATATCATGAGGCACCGGATTGTCCCATCCGATTTTATACGTCCATAATTTCTGTAATAATATTTTTGCAAGTATTATAAGAGGCGCTAATAGACCCAACGGATCGTAAACTTGTGAGATTGCCGATAACATAATGCGCTTAGTCACGTGAGTCCCGCTTAATTTTAGTTTAGTCGTATAATGTAACTCATCTGTATTTGCGAACCAACCTAAACCTAAAGTTTTACTTTGACAGGATTCGCCCAGAGATAAATTCTTTGACGCATTTAAAGTTGACAAATCGAAATTGAACAACCATTTTCGTAAACAGAAACAACCCGATTGTAATACAGTAGAAACTTTATCACAAATTTCTAATAACTCTTTTTTATCATCACAACCCGTTATCAAATCATCTACGTAAAAATCTTTGTAAATAATATTAGCGATGTCGTTATCAGTGCATTCCGACGCCAGCTGTTGCAAACATCGCATACTTAGGTATGGCGCGGACGCCGTGCCGTAGGTAACTGTGTTAAGCCGGTACACACCGAGCGCATCTAACGGGTTTTCTCTCCATAAAATCAATTGTAAGTATTGTTGATCGGGTTGAATTAATATTTGTCTGTACATTTTTTCGACATCTGCACAGGCAATATATGTGTATTGACGTAATCTTAACAGAATGGCAACAATATCATTTTGTAAGGACGGGCCAATCAGCTGGATGTCATTTAGCGATTGACCGGAAGTAGTTTTAGCGCTAGCATCAAATACTACTCGTAATTTCGTAGTTGTACTATGCTCTTTAAATACACCGTGGTGCGGTAAGAAATAATGTGGAGATGTATACATATCAATTTTTGTCATATGACCGAGTTCTAAATATTCACGCATAAAATCAAAATATAATTTTTTATAACTCGGTGTGCATCGACCTAACTTGCGTTCGAGCGCGAGGAACCGACTCTCGGCTTGTAAGTACGAATCGCCTAGTTGATCAGCTGATTCGCGTAGTGGAATACGCACAGAGAAACGACCATGATTATCACGTGTAGTTGTTTTTAAAAATAAATTTTCACAATCATGTTCTTCTTTAGACATATTATCTATTTTTGAACATATCTCCTCTAATTCCCAAAATTTAGTTAATTGAATATCTAAGTTGTCGTACGTGTGCGTAAAATTGCATTGGACTCGATTAACGGATGAACCTTTTGTATCATGTATGACACCAGATACAACCCAACCTAACTTAGTATTTTGTAGGTATGGGCCGTTTGCAAGTCGAATTAATCCTTCACTCAAAAGTTCATAATATTTATCTGCGCCGATTAATAAATCGATTCTGTTGGACATAAAAAATTTAGGATCGGCCAGTGATACATTGCTCGGAATCATAAATTTTGCGATATTATTAGTAACGGAAGGTAACGTTGCGGTAATGCAAGGTAGGACGAGACAATTTAAATGCGTATTAAATTCACTATTTTTAGATCGCAACTGCACTTTGCATGATTGTGTAGATTGGGTTACCGAATTACCTACCCCTGCGACTTGTACTGTGGACTGTATCAAACGAATTTTTAATTTATCGCATAACGATTTTGTGATAAATGAATGTTGACTGCCATTATCTAGAATAGCACGAATAGTGTGATACTTGTTATCACAGCCTAAAATTTCTAATAATGCAGTCGAAAGAATAACGGGTTCTTGAAATGAATATCCATTGTCAACTTGTTGACGCGTTGAAGTTGACGCACTGTGTAGTGCTGTACTTTGTGCGCTGCCCATCGCTTCGGGCTCGCGACACGATGTGGACGCCGGCGCCGGCGCTTGCGCGTCGTGCGGCCCCACAGACTTTGAAGTGCTGCCGTTATCACAGCACTCACCATGAAGAAGCGAATGGTGTTTACGATTGCATAGCTTGCAGGCGCCGAACCAACAATGAGACACTGTATGTCCAGCGCGCAAGCAATTTTTACATAGTTTGTTTTCGTCTACGAATAATAATTTGTCCTTCATAGGAAGGTCATTGAACTTACTGCACGAATACAGCGGATGATTCTCTTTGCACATAATACACCTTTGGTAACGTTTTGAATCATTGTTCGAATTAGGTTTTTGTGATGATTTAGACGAATTGTTATTATTATTACGTGTTGCAACGTAGCTATGTGAGCTAGCATGCTTTGATTGATTGGATGATGATGATTTCTTTACGGAACCATCGGACGTTTGCTTACCAGAATCATGTGTACCTTTAATAGATTCTAACATGTCCGCCCTGTCGGTAAGAAATGTAATCATATCGTTTAGTGTTAATTTTTTATTATTAGCGTGACTTGGTAATTTAGAAAGTGCACTTTTATGGTTTTCCCACTCTTTCTCGGTAGTTGAGTCCATCTTAGTAACAATAAGGAATATGATTAAAGTATCCCATTGATCTGTGGGCTCATCTAGACCTTTAAGAGCACGAATATTTTTTAGTATGTTGTCTATCAACTTACGAATATGAAATGCAGATTCCTTTTGTAAAGACTGTAATGAAAACAGAGCCTTAACGTGGTTTTGAACGAGTAATCTATTATTATTAAATCTGTTCTCCAATAAACTCCAGGCTATTGTGTAATTTTCAGCAGTAAACTGTAA
Source organism: Agrochola lychnidis (assembly GCA_963680765.1). Lineage (NCBI taxonomy): Eukaryota > Metazoa > Arthropoda > Insecta > Lepidoptera > Noctuidae > Agrochola > Agrochola lychnidis. The sequence continues at coordinate 15,701,078 of OY796864.1, forward strand.
CGATTTTGTTATTTGACTAGCAGTGCCAGTGAGCGCGGAACGCAAGTAATGGAATTTTTGAATATCATCTATAGTTTTAGAATTATGAATTAGGGATATGTAGGTATCTCTAAACTCTAACCACTGTTCAAATGAACCGTCAAAGGAAGGCAATGCAATGGTCGGTAATTTAATGCTAGAAGTGTTATTGCAGACTTCAACATGGTTATCAATAATTTGTTTACTCTTTAGCGTGCACTTTGCCTTAGATGTGATCTCATAAAATAGATTTTCAAAGGTTTCTCTTTCAATTAATTGTTTTTCTAAGTCTAGTTCAGAATCCTGTAGGTGAAATTCTATATCATCCTGAATGGTTGAGAACTGTTCTAATAGTGACGTAATATTATTACAACGATCTTCTAGAGCAATCTTTTGTGATTCTGATATTTCTACGTCTTGTAACGATTGCACATATTTAACAAATACTGTAAACTTTCCTTTAACTACACCCCTTTTCTTAATCAAATCTTTATATTCGTCCTGTGGCATTTTGGGAGATTATAAGAGACAAAAGAAAGTACTTACAATTTTTAACTTGCTCGATCGAACTCGAAATCACTCCGCTCAATATGGAGGTAGGTCGCGTCGCGGCACGACTAGGTAACTGGAATTTTGTACAAGAATACACGATATTAGCACAAATGATCCTTGAGGATGGGTTTGGATAGGAACACTGAATGGCCTGACCGTTTTATATTCTGCTGGTTGCGACTTCCACCTGTACTTCTTCTTGAAGCCGCTCCGATCTAGTTCGAAGGTCCAATGTTTGTGGGATTCTTAGGGTCAGACTTCTTCAATGAATCTCCTTTTATTTGTTAGGGTTTTAGGCGTTTATTACATAAGAATTACATGTGTTTTTTGGATAAAAGAATAAAATTGTGATGGTGAACCGACTACCATCTTTTCTTGTGTCGAACTGTTGAACGAACCAAAATGAAGGAAGGGAATGTTCTCGAACGTTCTTCGGCGATGACCAATGAGCGGTCCCCGTGCGCCACTCTCGTTCCTTCTCATACCGCCGAGCAATCCGAAAAATCTGAGGTACGTGCCTTGGGTTCGAACTCGAGACCTATGACTTGGCAGTCTGACGGTCACACCACTATCATTGCTATCATTGCTCAGTGGAGCAAGTACTAATCAAAAGTC